>JAADYS010001480.1:0-27917 GCA_012931995.1 Fusarium albosuccineum
GTAGTGGGCTGCCCGAGGGTCATGGGGATATGGCTGACCATAGCCATTTACAGGAGGTGCCATCCCTTCATGTTCATATCCAGGGCGCATGGGACCAGTCATTGGAGGCTTTGGTCCACCACGGTCACTATAGCCACCTCGCGGTCTTCCATTACCGTAGTGGCCTTGGGGCGGTTGTCCTTGCCCACCCCACTGACCTTGGCTGGGAGGGGGAGGAGGGCCTTGATATGGGTATGCCTGTGGACCAGCATATGGAGGCTGCTGGGGATATTGAGAAGGAGGATACGGTTGGGGTGCGTAATTGGGATGGTAGTTGTTGGAGGACATAGGGGCTGGCGAATGCCCGTGCGGTGGAGCATGACCATGCTCGGGAGCCCATTGAGGCTGCGGTGGGGGATAGCTTCCAGCTGGTGGGTGCGAACCGGCATAGGGAGGGGCATTGTGATGGGGAGGGTATGACTGGCCACTGTACTCATAGTGGCCTTGAGGCGAGCCGTGATAATCGCCGCGACCACCGTTGTAGTGGCCGCCGCGTCCTCGACCATGATGGGAGCCGCCACGGCCCTGACCGTGCTGCGGGTATGACGGAGCCGGGGGTCCGTAGCTGGGAAGGCCACCAGAAGAAGCTGATGGCGGAGGAGGCGGAGGGCCGTAACCGTAGCCCGACATGATGGCCGACAAGACGATGGAGATTCGGATCCGGCGGGCGTAGGGAGAAGTAGGTTCTGTGACGGCACGTCTCGATTCTGAAATTCCGTGGCGAGGAATACAAATGCGTATGCGAAAAGACAACCCCTAGGTGTGAGTCACAAATGATCGGACTGAAGTGTCTCTGCGTGGGTTTCTTGATGATTTATGCAATATTCGAAGTCGATGTGTTGAGGGCAAGAGAGCTGGGGTACGCACGCGGGCGAAACGAAAGGTTAAGTAGAGTTCAAGAAAGGAACACGCAATGCACAGAAGAGAAGAGAAAAGAATTAAAAGAAAACCCCCTCCACGTGGACGCGGGATGTGGATGAAAAGTGCAAAGCAAGAGCCCGAAAAAGGGGACTGTGGCTGCCGTAGATATCGTCGTCTAAGAAAAGAAGGCGCGATGACGGCCAAAAACGAAGAAGAGGGCAGGAGCTCCCTCCGCGCCAAATGTTAAAGAGCTGTTGCAAATTATCTGCACACCGCAATCGTAGTTTCAGAGACTAGTCCTACTATGGCAGGCGGTGAACCCTCCTGCCGCGACAAACCTAGCTTCAGATGGTCTAGCGTCATCGGCACTCTTTTTCTGCCGCTGCCAAGGGTATTTGGTGCTGAGACTGACGGGTCAAGCATCGCGACTCATTCACTACGAACCCGCCGTCGTCGCGTCCACAATGAAGTCTTTCTTATGACTCTTTGCCGATATTTTGATGTTCTGCATCTACTTTCCTGGGTAGTATTGGAAAACACAACATAATCGGAATAACCACCGTCGGCCTTCTCACAACATGTTCATTCTGGTTTGTTGCGTTGCACCCCACCAAGACCTTCATGTGAGATCAAGTCTAATAGAATCCGATAGACTAAAATCGCCGACTTGGTGCAGATCGCACCAGAAGACTTCTCCAAGCGCAGTATAGATGCCATCGAGGACAACATCAACCTCAAATATTCCAACAAGGTTCGCTTCGACAAGGTCTGAGCCTTGACAACCCATAAACTCACAAACGGTCCGCGAAACCAGGTCATTCAGAAAATCGGCCTCTGTATCTGCTTGTATGATCTGCAATGGGCATCGGAAGGTCTCATTGGCCATGGGACTGGCTTGGTCAATGTGAATGGTGTGTGGTAGTGGCCCTTGATCTTCTTCATGCGCATAGACTAACCAAATGCAACTTCTAGCTGAGTTCCGCATGGTCGTGTTTCGTCCCTTCAAGGGTGAAGTCATGATTGGCAAGATTAGAAGCTCTACTCCGGCTGGCATTAACCTTAGGACGGAATTCTTTGACGATATCTTTGTGCCGTTCGAGGAACTGCCCGAAGGAGCCGAGTAGTACGTGCCCTAACTCGCGGCCGTAATCGTTCAACCAGAAGAGGCTGACCATTACCACAGTAACCATAGCGAACAACTTTGGGTCTGGAACGTTGACGAGGAGCAGCGACTCTTCTATGATAAGCATGAAGTGGTTCGGTTCCAGGTCATCGATGAGGAGTGGCATGACCAAGCTCCAGCCGGTCCAACCCAACCCGACGATTCGCCGCTGAAGACACCGTACCGCATCAAGGCCAGCATGGCTGCTCCGGGGTTAGGCCTAACACTCTGGTGGGACGACGCTTAGTATGGGGCATAGAAGCCGTGGGGGGTGAGGATCAGGGCCAAGGAAAAACTGCCACCGCGTCTGTCGGCCCATGTATATTGCTCGTTCTATGAATCTACGATTTGATACCCGCCAACAAACGCTCCTCAACATCATCCAAAACCGAGAAGTGCTCGACGACCGCCAAGTTCTCAGCCTCGGCCTTGAACTGCTTGTGAGGATCCTGACCGGGGCCGCCCATCATTGGGTTGGGCATCTGCTGCGCCTGCATTTGCTGAGCGACCTGGCTCGCGGCTGTATCGTGTTAGTCCTAGGCGAATGCGATACATCTACGAATTGAACACTTACCATTATCGCTACCGAGAAGGAAGACGTAGACGAATTGAAGACCAAAGATGCAAAGGAAGTACCAGCTAATGCTAGACATCCATCGAGGGTCCATCTCCTTGGTCTGGACGCCAGCCTGGAGCATACTCTTAAACTTAATTGTAATGGGGAAAGGCAATTTCACTGCGCCGGTTAGCTAAAGCCCTTGTTCAAGCCAACGGTCCACATACTAATGACGTAGCCACTGAAGAAGGCGTTGATCCAGCTCATGATGAGCGTGTTGGGAACAATCATGGCCATGTTGTTCTTCATCATGCCCATCATGCCGTCCATGGCAGAGGGGTCGCTCAGAGGGTTCGCAGGAGGTTGGCCCTTGCGGTCGGGCTCCTTGAGGAACGCTCCAGCTTCGTAGCCAGTCGTCAGGGTATCGCGACGAGACTCGAATGCCTTCTGTGAAAGGACATGGTGGTTGGAGCGCAAGGCAACACCGCGGGCGAGGGAGCGCTGTTCGCGCATAGTCTTGTTATCCTGCTTCTTGGGTGCCGCGGCCATGAGGACAGAGACATAATGACGGAGGACGCCAGTCAAGACCATGACAATGGTGATGGGGATGAGGATCCAGTAGCTGTGAGCTTCGGATTAGCTATTTGCTCGACAACGGATCGGTCGGGGAGTGCGGAGCGTGGACGTACAACAACTGGGGGTCCCTGTGAAGGGTCTGGACCGGAATTTGCACCATGGTGTCGGTTGACGAGGGCGCGCAATTGGGGAAGCAAAGAAACAAAGGTTGACGTCGCGGTGTGATACAGCTGTTGGAGGAGTGAGGTCCAAAGCGCCAAATAGCCACGATCCATGGCAAGTAATGCGCCACAGGAGGGTGGGGCTTCAGTGATGCTACAGTAGGCGGTTGGCTGTGGCTCAACGACCCTGGAACAGCCACACATTTAGCTCTCAGTGGCCTCTCTGAAGGGACAGCTATCCACATGCTTCAGCCCCACGACAGAGGCATCCCCAGAACAGGACTTACCAAGATACACTCACTTGCAACCAAACTTCAGTGGCTACCCTTCCTTAGAACACGCAACGACACCCCAATTGCCTATATACGCGCCATTTCCGGCCTGTAGCTCATCATGGCCAACGCAGCCGAGAAGATCTCTGTCTACAATCTCGCAGGTAGCTTACTCCCATGTCCCACAGCCTTACACGAGACCATCTTCTGACACGGTGGCTCCTCGCGAATTAGACCTCAAGAACACCTCCGACGATGCGATTCCCAACTACCTAAACTCTCTCAAGTTCCGCCAGTCTCATACCCTCACCGATGTGCGCCTCGCTCTCGGCTACAGCGCCTTCGCTATCGCGGCCGCATGCTTCGTTTGGGACTACAAGCTGGGTTTCGAGAGCACCAAGCTCTACACAGCTGTCGCCGTCGCAGTCTACACTCTGATCAATACTGCCCTAACAGTATGGATTACATTCCGTGAGAAGGGCGTTATCTACGAGGGCACATCCCCGTCCGGCGAGAAGGTACAGCAGCTCATAATCCTCCATAGAGATCGCTCTGACAAGTTTCGCTCCAGATCTCCATCACCAGCTCGACCAAGAAGAATGTCCCTATCTACAACCTCAGCATCACCGTCACCGACAGCAACTCCAAATCCTCCGTCCTCAAGATCTCCAAGCCCTTCACGGGCTGGTTTGATGAGACCGGCCAGTTCGTCGCCATCCCCTTCCAGGAACTGCTTGCCACTTCTGTACCTCTGATCGGCAAGCGCGATCCCAAGCGTGTCACCGTTTCGCAAGACCTTCTGGCTGCGAGCCCTGATGTTCTCGACGCTATCCTCGCCGCCAATTCGACCACTGCCGAGGGCAGCTCAACAGCTGCTGAAGCCTCTGGCAAGAAGGGTGGTAAGCGACGCAAGGTGTGAGGGGAAATTAAGGATATGTAGAGATGTTGTAGAAAATCAGATTTGGCTGTTTGTTTTAATACGGCGTTGAGAGAGGATAGTGTCTTGATACCACGCATCAATGGGTTAGTGACAATACATCATAGGAAAAGCTGTCCATCTTGACTCTGCGGTGATCCATAACAGTGATTGCGACGGTATAACCAGCTTCCAATGATTTTAATGCATATGGAATTTTGTCTCAGCCATCTCGCGACAGCAAATGCACTAGATGCAATGCCAACACCATGAACACAGCTTCTATATCCGGACTCCTACCCCATCCAAGTTTGAAAATGCCCTGATCACTCACTTTAGGTCTGCCCATGCGACTCTCGCCAACCGCGCAGTCTTCCTCACTTCTCGCACCCGATGCCCACACACCAGCGTCAGTTCCTTCTGCACCTGGCGTGCGTGCGGCAACAAGTGTTGTGATTCGTACATGCGAGGTAGACCTCCCACGATCTCTAGCGCAAGCTTACCACAAGCGCCCTCCGTCTCCATGTCAACAATAGTAGAGGGGGATTTGTGGGAAAAGGCTCCCGTGCAAATCTTGATGACGCTGCGGATGTGTCCCTTGCCCTTCTCCGGGGCTTCCACAAGTATGTTCTTGAGCACGTCGAGAGCAGCTTTCGTCTCGGGTCCGACACCACTGTTCTGCGCAACGGCGATGGAGATGCGCAGGATCTTGTCTGCATCTGCTTCGTAGATGGGGAAGTTCATGTGCTTAACCATCAGTAGGACTGCGGTACTGTAACTTGTCTTGGTCTGTTGATCTTGGACCTCGGTATCTTGTCCTATAGCTGCCTGTAGCATAGGGTTGACTAATTCAAAGTATACCTTCTGTGTCCACAGAAGCTTTACTATGGCATAGTTCTCCTTTGTTAGTGGTTGCTGAGGGGCCACAATCATTTCAAGCCGCCGAGCAAGTTCAGATCCAAGCCTGGGATCCTTAGGCGCCTCCTTGATCAATTGAAGAAGCCCCTTGGCTTCTTTACCGACATATCGCCGCACCATTCCTGCCACAAGGGCAAATACCGAGGTGATCTGCTCTAAACGAGACGTCTCATCTTCTGACGAGGAGGCTGGTGATAGACTTGACGTTCGCTGCTCAAGCGCGGCTACCAGACTCGGCAGCGTCTCGATCTTGTACTTGTTGGCCAGGATTGTAAGGATAGACAGCGTTACGGGTCTGCTTATGCCTGGGCTTGCCCCAAACCCACTGAGAACCAGTTCTTGTGCGACCCCGTTGTCAAACTGCCACAGGTTAGTGACTTGAGCAGGAAGTGATTAACGATAAGAAAGACATACCAGTCGTGCCACTGCCGATGGTTGCAGGGCCTGTAGGATACCAAGAGATAGGATATTTGGAGGCTCTGAAACAAGCCAGCTCCATGATGAGCCGTTTTCCAGCTCCGGTTGTTGGACTCCGCTGGACAGCTGTTCGTCTGGTGTCTTTTGCGGAACGGCTATAGAATCTTCCCGGAAGAGGCTGATGGCGAACGCCTCAGCTTTCAGCAAAAGCTGCTGAGACTCATTGAGCTCATGGAATACAAAGCCTGCCAATGTGGAAACGAGGTGCAGGTATTGGTGTCCGGTAGCTTGATCGACGCCATTAAAATCGTCACTCAACGCAAGGGCCGGTTTGCTTGTTTGAGGGTGCGATTCCACGACCTTGATGGCTCTGCGGTACAACTGCCGAGAAATGAAGAGGCTGACGAGTAAGAACTCAGTTCTGATCTCATCAACAGATGCTGATTGAGGAACTTGGGTGTGATATCCGACAGAATTTTCGGCTTGCTTCTCTCCGCCAAGTTGATCAAACTCGGGATACACCTGGCTGACTCTTTTCAGGGGTTCACCCTCAAAATTCAGGTTCTTGTTTGGATCTTTAGCTGTGCAAGCATCGTTAAAGTGTCTAATTATGGCCTGCACAGTTGCTGCCAAAGCGCACCAGATCTGAGGATCCGCCTTTGCCTCAAGTGCAGTAAAGAGCTCCGAAAGAAACAGGCGCACAGAATAGATGAAATGATCAAAACCATTTCTGGGGGTCAGAGGTAACTCAGAGGAGCCCACGAAGGCAACATGAGCCCCAAGAGCCATAATGGTCTCAGCTGCTTCGTCTGCACCATCGTCTCGCCAACTAGAGCGAATTAGAGCCATAGTTCGGTCGACCAGAGGATTGAAACCGCTAGGATACACACGGATAGCGCGCTGCAGGGCTTTTGTGGTATCATTAATGAGCTCATCACCACCAGCTGACCTGGGATGGCCTGGGCCCGATTTCTCCAGGATGGCGAAGAGAGACTCGCATATCTCTGAGCATGTTGCCTCGGGGAGTAATCGTTCGGAGGCAGCGTCCACGGCGGCATCTGGTGAGCTTAATGATTTGGCTGGCCGTTGGCAGACCAAAGCGCCGGCGCCCTGAACTGCGGAAGCGGCTATCTTAATATCATCGTAGGAGGAATCGGGCTTTGAACCAAGATTGACCGTGTTCTTGTAAACATCGTCGTAAAGCGGCTTGAAGAAAGCATCAATGGCAGCAAAGTCTTCCCGTTCTTCAGCTGTCATAGTTGAGTCGACAAGGAGAAGCCGAGTTTCCAAGAGGACATGAAGAACTTTGAGGAGGTCCTGGCTGTGAACAGGGGCCTTGGGGTGGCGCAGGTTCTCCTTGATGTGTGTCATCACCGGAGCAGCCATCAAGACGAAAGCACTCGGCTTGGCGCTCAAAATGCTGACCAGGAGTCGACCTGCCGATGCTGCATACATGGTGGTTGCGAGGTCTGTGACGCAGTCTCGTGTTACAGACAGTGTGTAGTCACGAAGGTTGTCGCCCTTGAGCCTATTTGTGAGGGACTTGAGAACCTCCAAAGTGCCCCAGATGGTATCTTCAATCTCTCCATTCCGGACTTCGTACTTGAGGCTTCCCCAAAGTTGGTTAGCATAAGGGGCGACGGCCTGCTCAGGATGGCTATATTCATCCAAGCACGCGCGGATGGTTTTAAGGATGTCGACCTATCAATCATTAGTTGCTGCAAATTGACCACGACAAGAACGGCCTCTCACCTTGACGTTAACAGTCACAGCATCGCCCTGATCCAGCTTGCCCAGGAGAAACGGGAAACCGTGGTCAGCTAGCAAGTGAGAGGCTGAAAAGCACTTTCGCAACTGTAACTTGAGGTCCTCCGGGGTAATGGAAACCTGGGACGCTCGAGGAAGGGATATCGGAAAGTAAGGTTTGAAAGCAGCATAGACTTCCTCCAAGACTTCTTTCGAGGGCGAATATTCAGCCAAAAATATTCGCAGAATGTCGAACCAGACCATCAAACATTCCGGGTCCCTCTCGCTTCGGCAGAGCTGTAAGAGATCAATCATGAAACCAGCTGACGAGCCGTGACGGTGTTGCAAGTCGCCAGCAACTTCAGGTGTAGTCATAAGCAAACGGATGAGCTCGTAGATGGCAAATCGGGTCTTGGAGACTTGTCGCGGAAAGTCGTCTCGCAGGGCACAGATCTTTTGGATGATGTCGTTTCCACTGTGACGTTGAAAGGACTTCATGGCTGCTATTCTGGATAACGCGGTAGCGGATGGCATGATCCCAGCCTTGTGGTCAACTTCAAACATGGCACCAAAGAAGCTGACAAGTAGTTTTACTATAGTTGTTAGAAATCGTGAGTGCACAGGATAGATCGAGGCGTACCTTGACTTGGCTTCAGAACGTCCTTGCTCAGGAAATCCAGGGTCCGCGAGAGAAATTCCAATGCTATGACGGTCAGGTTCGGCCACAGGAACCAAATTGTACGATCCTCGACTTACCCTTGGCTCTCGCAGTCCAGTCTGGTGTCTCATCCTCCCCCTCGTTCCCACTGCCGGGCATCCATGGTTGCACAGCTTCAACCCATCTTGCCACTGGATTGGTGTTTGCAGTTGCAGTCTGAATTTCTATATGACACCAATGTCAGACTGTATTCTTGATAAATAGACCTGATTTTATATCGGATGAAAATACCATTGGCAGCCTTTTGGGCTATTGTCGTCTGTTGCCCCTCATCATCGGCCAGGACGAACTCGAGGGCCCACTGCCTGAAATCTGCCATGGCGGGCAGGGATACTGAGGTTTTCGCAGGCCTCTGAGCTGTACTACGGTGCGTACAGGCACGAAAAATGATGCTCAAGCTTTACAAATGAGACTCGCAAGACTCAAGAAGCTTGTTCCTCAAGTCACGATAGCGAGCGGCAGAAAGTCGATGCCCACCAAAGGCGGTGAATTTTATGGCGGGGTATTGGACGCTTCCGGGTGTTCGTGAAGGAAGGCAGAGGATAAGTGGTTGTGGTTATGATAGTTGAGAAGAGTTTAACGAGTACAGCACGATGTCTAGGTGTGTATGCCAGGATCTAGCTGAGCGATCTGCCTGGTCCAATTGCTGAAGCCGACTTTGTCATCATCCAGACTCCGAAGCCGGACAATTTTCCAACTCAAGCGTTCTCGGCTTGTGAAGGTCAGGACTCCGGCCCCACTATCGCTCGAGTGACGACAGAGCTCAACCCCCCAGAATTTAGTGGCCGCCAATCCCTGCCCCTGCTACCGAATCTTTCCATCGAGGTCATTGAAGCTGTTCTCGTCATCCCCACTCAAATACTCCCGCCATCACAACGAATTCGCGCTGGCATATCGACGCTGCCAACTCAATTGACTCGTCACCATGGCTTCGTTCAGAATCCCTGCCCTACGCCGGCTCACAGCCGCTCCTCTACGCGCGACTCGAGCTGTCAACCAGCGCCGATGGGCCCAGGTCCACGACATCCGCTTCCTCGCAACTACTCAACCACCACAAGCCATTCTCGAAAAGTACCGCGACAAGCTCGACCAGAAGGCGAAGCAAGAGGGCCTCGAGAGCATTGATCAGCTCAAAGCCGTCTATGCCGACAAGATCGACGCCGAACGCCGCAAGGGTGCCATTGAGCACCCGCCAATCCCCCAAGCTCCCAATACTCCGGTCAGCCAGCCGAACAAGGACCTGCCGCCAGGTCAAATCGAGCCCAATAAGGATGCCATTGAGCACCCGCCAATCCCTCAAGCTCCCAATACTCCGATCAGCCAGCCGAACAAGGACCTGCCGCCAGGTCAAGTCGAGCCCAAGAAGGATGGCGATTCCCGAAAGATGCCCCCGACTGGCGCTGACAAGCCGGCCATCAAGACCCTCAATGACATCATCGACCTCCCCAAGGCGCGAGAGCTTCCCGACAAGGAGCTCACTGCCATCTGGCGTCTGCGACACGCCACCTCGGAGCAAACTCTTTGCGCCGTGATCCCGACATCTACATACAATGTCATGGAGGACCTTGCGCGAAAAACTCCCCAATTCGTCCTCCCCGTGCCACACCCGTCGCAGGGCGCCGAGATCCACTTCCTCCAGTGGGCTTTCGACGCCGAGTCCAAGACAAGCACTGTTCTGTTCACTCAACTCGCCGAGTACAAGAACCGGGGCGAGTTTGCCCAGCCCCATACTACTATCACGCATCACCTGGACCTTGCCGATGAGCGAGGACTCATCCTGATGCAGGGCGAAGTTGTTAGTGACCGTGGTGTCAGCCCAGAGAATGCCAAGTGGCTGGTAATGTGCCTGCAACGCTTCTACGGCGGCTGGGAAGGCGAGGGTGTTGAACTGGACGGCGAGCGCAGGGAGAGGGCCGACGAGCGGAAGAAGCTGCTGGAATGGTTTGCGGTTGGCGACTCAAGGTTTAGTGTGGATAAGCTGATGGAAGAGGCCGAGCGAATGGGTTAATGAAAAGAGCAACATAAAGAAGACATGACCAAGCATGGATGAATAGTCGTCCGGCGGTACTTTGTATAGAGGCGGAATAGCAGCAAGCCAAATGCCCATGGCATGTAAGATACACGCATATTGTACAAACAAGACAGCAATATTTCTGTCCTCCAGTTTCGCTCTTGGTCCTTCCTCTTCCTCCTTCTTTATCTGATCCCGTAAGATACGTCTGAGGATCTTACCTGAAGGTGACTTGGGAATCTCCTTGATAAACCGTACACCTCCGCGCAACCGCTTCGGAGGGCCGACTCGACTACCCAACCACTCAACAATCTCAGCCGCCAGTTCCTCACTTCCGTCGACCCCAGCACTAAGGACTACATATGCACGTGGAACTTCGGTCTGCTCGTCTTCGTTCCAGACTCCGATGACGCAGACATCTGCTATGTCTTTGCGGCCGATGAGTTTGGCTTCCAGCTCAGCAGGTGGGACTTGGAAACCCTCTGCCAAAAAGTTAGTAGGACGGATGGTAAACGAGAAAGCATACGGGAAACACATACTATACTTGATAAGTTCCTTGATACGGTCCGTTATGAACAAGTTGCCGCGGCTGTCAATGTACATGACGTCGCCAGTCTTAAACCAGCCGCCTTCGGTGAAGGTCTCTTTGTTGAGCTCAGGTCTGTTCCAATAACCTGAGAAGACATTGGGTCCTTTCAGGAGCAATTCTCCAGCCTGAAATTCCGTTAGGCCAATACGGGCCAGAAGCATAAATAGCGAACACATACCTCATTTGGGGGGAGTTCCTTTCCTTCATTATCGACAAGCTTGGCCTGCATATTGGGAATGAGTTTCCCTATCGAGCCCAGATATCGCTTCCACTCATCAAACAGTTGAACCGAAACAGTAGGACTCGTCTCCGTCAACCCATAGCCCTGCTTAACTATCACGCCTATACGCTCCCACACAGCTTCTACCAGCTCTCGGCTCAGCGGTGCAGCAGCAGAGTTGATGTAGCGTAGAGAGGATAGATCATACTGCGATACCATAGGATGCTTCCCTAGCGCAAGTATAATAGGCGGTGGCACGTAGAGAAAGGTAATGCGGTGGTCTTGGATGAGTTTGCAGGCTTGGGCGAGATCGAACTTGGCCATGACGACACATTTGGCGCCGGAGAGGAGACTAACATTGAGGACGATGCCGAGGCCCTAAACATAGTTAACCAGGGTGATTGCGGTGCTGTAAAAGTCTAAAGGTTCTCACGTAGATATGAAAGAATGGTAGCACGCCTAGCTGGGCATCCAAATCCCAACTCAAAAGCTTCAGATCAAACTTCTCAAACTGGTGGGAGTTGGCGACCACGTTGTAGTGCGTCAACATGACGCCCTTTGGAAGCCCCGTCGTTCCCTGATTCCATCAGTCTTCGTCTCACAGCTAGAGATGTGCAACTCACCGAGCTATACGACAAGTACGCAAGGTCCTTCTGGGGGTCAATTGTTGGCTTCTTGGGCTTGAACCAAGCCCCTTGGTCCGTCACCTTGGTCCAGTGTGTGAACCTCCCACTCTCATCTTTGTCATCGCCGAGCAGAAGAATCCTCTCCGGTTTCAACGCTGCAAGTTCAGCTGCCTTGCGCGCTGTTTGGAGAAACGCCTTGTGTGTTACGAGCGCCTTCGCCCGCGAATCGATGAGTTGGGTGGCGAGCTCCTCAGCCGTTTAAGTCGGGTTCGCGTGGCTTCCAACGCCTCCAGCCCACAAGACGCCGAGGTTGACGACGCCGGTGTCAATGTCATTTGGTGCGAAAAAGGCGAGAACGTCGCCTTTTTGCCATTCGAAGCTATGTCTGAGGCCGCGGCCAAACGTGGCCGAGAGGTCGCGGATCTGGGCAAAAGTGTAGGAGCGGTTCGTATCGCCGTCGACGAGGATTGCTGCACAAAGAAGTTAGCCATGTCCGTTTCCCAATTTTTATAGATACAAGACAGACTGTGATCGTCAGGGAAATCGCGACGGCGCTCCATGTACATGGTCCAGATGTCGACCAGAGGTATGTCGATGTCTGCGAATGGTGACGTGTACGGCATGATGGGCAGTTTGTGAAGGCTCTAGATAGCTATGAACAGGTTGCTTTAGTTGTAGAAAATTATCGCCAAATATTTACAAAGCTCCAGGGACAGCCAAGAAGCTACCAGGGCCCTGGCCAAGGTCGCCAATGGGCAGCTCCTCATATTTATGTCACCAGTCCGCCAAACCCGGCCGAGCTATCAAGCACACCTCATAGACGACGGGGCACATGATGATCCCCTCGACTTCTCATCCGCGCATACGCGGAGATCACACCACAACTGTCGCCGTTTCTCATACCCCAGCTCGCATTGGCTTGGCTACCATGACGATACCACCAAACAAAACCCCCCCGCCGCAAGCCAAGTTTCCCAAAGTGGTGGTCCCCGACGGGATGCTCGTCAAAGCCCGGAGGATCTAGACCGGGGGGGAAGCTAAAGAGGAGATAAAAAACAGCGTCGGGTTGATGGTGCGGAATCAAGTTGCGGGGAAAGAGGTCTTGGCCTTTCGTGGGCGCCAACACTGTTGCACTGGGGACGTGGCACGCGGAATTTGACTTTGGGGCGGTTGGCATCGATCTACGGATACGGCTTTGCCCGGTGCAGCTGGTTGCATAAATCAAGCGTCCAACACCGGCTCCTCGGAAACGGGAAACGCCGTGGCTGGTCGTTGTGCCGCCGTTGATGAACCTTGTGAGTTGACACGACCAACGTAATTGGTGAGTTAACCTCCGTACATAAGACGTCTAGTATATCTCCAACTCCTCTGAACAACACAATCCCTTCAACTCCATACCAAACGCAAATATCCTATAGTAACAGCATTATTGAGCAAGGGGCCAACCAGAGGTATCTGTAAAACATGAAACCCTTCCCAAAGCTATGTATATAACCAATCCTTCGTTCTATGTGTACCAATTCGCTTCCCATCCGTGTCTATCATGTGCGTTGTGTAAATGCTGATTTTGATCCGTGTATGTGTATATCGTTTCTAGTCTTTTCCTCATCTCTAACTCTCTCCGCTGCTGCTCGACTGAGTCTCTTCGACTACATCCTGAATGACAGTCACCTTTGGCATTCGTGGCTCAATATTCTCGCACCCCTCAGGAACCCGGCATACGTCGCGCGCATCGCACGTCTTCCAGAGCACCTCTCGGACCTCTTTGAACACTTGGTCTACTGCATCCATTGCCCAAATTACGTCCAGATGCTCGTACTCGGGAATAGTCTTGCTGTGAACCAGATCGACAAAGGGCTCTCGACCCCTTTCGAAGCGTCGGAGGAGTTTCTCTCCATCGACCAGATCATCGTTACCACAGACCCAGAAGGCCATTGGTGGCGCTTGTTCATTATACCATGCTGTGGATCCTTTTGGATGCTTTCGGTGCGCCTCGATTGCCGACTTTGTCCTTGGTGTCACGGGTCGGCCGTCTGTTGCCCCATCCATGTGTTCTTCAGCCTTCAAGACCTCCTTGGTAGCCAAGATGCACTTGTGCTTGGCGAAGCACTCGCGGCCAAGCCACCACCGCATCGACTCCGCGCTGACGTAAACGGGGGCAAACTGGAACATTCGGTTTCGGAGACCACGATCCCAGCGGGCATCGGTCCAGTCGAACAAGAAGGAAAAGACCTTGTAGCCAAGCCAGCCGTATAGTCTCGGGTCCAGCAACTGGTGCATCTGCATCATAAAGGGGATGAAAGCGTGAATCCCAAACATGAGTCGGAACAGGGCTGGCGAAATGATGCGCATGAACTTGAAGTACATTTTGCCGATCAGAGGCCCGGCGTACGCTGCAGGAGCGAGAGCGCAGAAGACAGTCAGCTTCTCCCCCAATTCTGGCCGCTGTTCCTTCGCTAGGGCGACGAATGTCTGTGTCGTCCCCTGAGAGTGGCATATGAGACCAATCTTCTCGAATCCCGTCTCGGTGATGATGCGCGATGTCAAGGCTGGGAGATCGAAGACACCCATCTGTCGGATGTTCCAGCACCACATCCTCGGATCACTGTACTCGAGGAGTGTGTGCTTGGGCTTGAAGCCGCAGCGGTTGTTGCCCAACCATACATCATAGCCAGACTTGCAAAGCCAGAAGGCGAGAGATTCGTCGTCGTTGCAGCAGTATGCCCCGGAGCTTTGCAGAAGTCCATGCATTAGCAACACTGGGAATTTGGGCTTCTGGTCTGAATCCTTCATCTTCCTCCTTAGGCCTTGGAATACTTCAGGTCCTCGATGGGAGCGGTCGCTATCGTCGAGTTCTGTGTACTCCTTGGGGTCGTAAACATGCCACAGGTCGATCAAAAACCCATCCTCGGTCTGGACTTGAAACTCTTCAACATCAAGCCCAACTCTCCGCGCGTAATATCCCACATCACAAATAATGGGGTCCGGTCCACCCTCCGTTGGTGGAAATGCTTCGGCGGTTTCGACGCGATCCAATGTTAGCCCGTTTGTAGCCTTCTTTTGCTTCCAGGCCTCGTCTTTTTCGTGCCTCGCTCGAGCCCTGCGCTTCTCTTCCTCGTAGAATGGCCGCTTCGCATCTGGATCCCGGAGAGTGAGCCGGTAAAGGATATTTTTACCGACCACAGGTATGCTCGTGAATAGTGAGCCAAGGACAATAACACCGAGGAATGCTAAGCTCAAGAAAAAGGCTGAAATTCTGAAAAACACACACTGAAGATTGCGAAGGATCGAGGGAGGTCCGTAAAGAGGGAGTGGAGGGAAGAGAGGATTTGTGTGAGACGGAGGCATTGCCTTTCGCAGGGTGCCGCTGGTAGACTTTTGCATAGATGCGCCATTCTGTTGTTCTGGCAATTGAACCACTGTTCGGTGCTGGGCATCTGCGCTGTCGGTATTAGAGATCTTCTCCTTGGTCTCGTCGCCGGCCTTGATCTCGACGCTCTTGGGTTCGCCATTGAGCTCTTCGCGGAGCACATTAAGCTTGTGTGCTTCCTGCAAGGGTACACCGGGGAGTCGCTGGCCATCCGATGTAATGATTACGGGGTCATGGGGAGTTACAAACTGGGCCTCGACGGCAACAGAAGGATCCCGTCCGGTAGGATGTTGGTGGGAGAGCTTC
The DNA here is from genome assembly GCA_012931995.1 of Fusarium albosuccineum. NCBI lineage: Eukaryota > Fungi > Ascomycota > Sordariomycetes > Hypocreales > Nectriaceae > Fusarium > Fusarium albosuccineum. The sequence continues at coordinate 15,465 of JAADYS010001480.1, forward strand.
TCGGCTTGCTGGGAGAACTGAACAGCAGTTTCGGCCAGCTTCTTGCCAATGACGCGAGGGTGTCGCTCCTGGGTGGCACAAGAGGTGCCGTGATGCTGTTGGGTCATGTTTGCCCTATGAAAGTTCGGGCAAAGTATTCAACAAACGACTATGATGGGCTAGTTTGCGGATGTGTCGGTGCCAGATATATCAAGAGCTATTTGTATAAAGCCGTCGAGCCAAGCAGGGATTATTAATGTGTCGAGAAGAATTACTGAGCAGGGGCCATTTGCATGTCTGGCAGTAAAAGATACAAAAAAAGAGAAGAATGAGAGAAAATTGGTATCAGAAGCAGGAAAAACAAGGATGAAGAGAAGAGAAGATGGTGGTGGGATCAAGGAGGATTAAGAATGGCGAAAGATGCTGGACCCAATAGGGTAGGCCGGTAGTTGACTTCCGCTTTGAGATGCGGTAGAGCCGTGATTGGGTGACGATAACAACTTTGGGAAACTGCAGTCGAGAATTGGCGGTCTTGAGTAATACATACCAAGACTAAAGTCTCGGGTCAGGCCTTTTGTCGTCTGATTGTTCACAAGAAAAGACGTTTCTGAGATTAAAAATGGCAAGAGAGTTGGCAGCGGTGTAAGGGCGCGGAGGAAAGGCATTGGACGCGGACGAACCCAAGTGACAAGGCCCTCAGATCTTACTCGTCGCAAAGGGCGATGGTTGCGTCATGGGCGTAGATACAGGGGGGCTTAGAAGCGCCGCTGAAAGGGCCGTCGACGACTTTGCAGGCCTGCCAGGGAGCCGGATTTGTGGCGGAAACTGCGAGGGCCTTGATCGGTGATGATCCCTGCTGCAAGCATGTGAAGGTTGGCAGCCGATGGACAAAAGGGGCTGGGGATCCTCATGCCTGGCTCAGTTCCGGCCGATCAGGCTGCGATAGTTAATTTGCACTGCCAACGGCCAAGTTTTGAACATGTTGGAATCTGGTAGCCTGTTTAACATCGACTTTATCTGGTGGTGGTGGCGGTTGATGTAACGGGAGCGTCTCATCCATAGCTTGCCCAGTGATGAAACTGATGATGCACTCGAGAGCACATTGGGTAGAATCTGGACCGCGTCTGAGCCGACTCATTTTTGAACTGATGTTTCGTTTGTCGTGTCAATGCAGGGTCTCGCCACTGACCCTTTTTTTCTTCTTTCTTTCTCGACTCTCACTCAGCTGAGGGAGGGTCTTTACCCCAGAGTACGTACCTCTGGTCTCTTCAGTGGAGGTCCATGGTGTTCTGGAGCTCCCCGGCCGTGCTCGTGACAGTCCAGTGAGGTGCTGCTCCGCGCTCGGTCGAGGTACGTACCTTGCTTTCAAGCGGGATGCGGGCCAATGCCGAGGCCAATTTCACTCTTGCTTCGGTCGGTTTGAGCCGCAGCCGAAACGGAAGCCACACCCAAATCTCCAGGTCCAGTCGCAAAGCAACCACCTCGGAATCCGGGGCAGCTACCAACTTCCTAGCACACCTCAACCTCGACCCGAATCGCAGCGACACCTTTGCTCTCGGTCGATTCAATTGTACTGTATCTGTATAACTGTGTACTTGTGGCCTTCGCTTTCCATTTCCTTCCTCTCTCCGCTCTTTGCGACTCCTTGCGTTGAGCAGCTGCCGACGGCCATGCGACCGTCCCCGCGTTGCATCTGAAGCTCCTCATCCTCGACCGCAAGCTCCAGCATCACCACGCCTTGCTTCCAAGCATATACTATAATGGCCTCTTCATCTCGCTCAGTCGTAACGTCCTCGGTCAAGCGACGGAATCGCAGACGCCGTCAGGACAAGCCCTCGATCGCCGCTAAACTCATACTCGACGACCACATTAAGAGCGATGTCGGCATTGTATCCGAGGACATCTTTCGTGACCTTTTCCCTCATGTTGTCGATGGTATGTTGCAGGAAACCTTGAGTACCTAGTCCTCTGGAATATGGTGTTGTGCAGGAAGGCTGCTAACGCTCACCTTTGTCTAGGCGCCGACGTTCATCACATTGCCATCGCCCCATGGCAACCCAACGCGAGCCCTGCCGACAGCCCGTGGTCAATTGTTCCGATAATACAATCCTCTGCTCTCTCGCCTTCGACTGTTCGATTCTCACCATCATCTGCAGCCCTCCAAAGCTTCGCCGTTACTCTTCAACAGGTCGCGCCATCCAAATTGTCGAGCCACAGCAGAGGTGGAATCGAAATTCTTGTCCTCGACGTCGCTCCTGTTCCCCTTGAGACTGTCTTCGTGAGCTTGGAGAGTGAATTGACAAAGAGACTTGAGAATGGAGAAGGCACATTCTATCGAGATCACCCCAGCAATCTCAAGGGCAAGGGCATGGCCAACTTGTCGTCGGAGGAGCGACTGGTGATCGCTCTCAGGGCTGCCCTGGGTACTCTCAAAGTTGTGCACTCGGGTGATTTGTTCCCGCTTCCTTTACCTCCGCACCCTCTCACCCATGTGCCTCCGAACCCCGGCAAGATCATGCTTTGCGAGCCAGTTGCCCAAGGCGTTCTGACTGAGTCGACCAAGATCATTCTTATGCGCGGACGTGTTCACACCAAGCAAATTCGTCGCGTCGCGTCCATTACCGCGAGCCAACAGCTTAACGGCGTTACTGAAGACGAGGATGATACTAGCACGGATCAATTTTACTCTGCTGCCGAGGATCGAGATAAGTCTGGGATGATGACTGAAGATATGGAGACTGCTACAGAGACCGAGACAGATCTTTCTGGATCTGAGAACGAGGATGAGCTGTCGGACGACTCAATGGATGACATGATATCCCTCCAGGCCCCGACTTTGCCAACCACCAATGCCAGTGGCGTTTCGACATTGCAGCCGGGAACGCCCATGACAGTCGGCACTCTGCGTGGCAGGAAGGTCAGCGGCATCGCTACACCTGGCTCTGTCTTCTCCAACTTCACTGCAACCACCGCTAGACCAGACAGACCTCGAGGTCGACTATTCAAAGCTCAAGGTTTGATGAAGCAGATCTCTTCAGACTTGCTTCATCCAAAACCGTCTTTGGAAGACGATGAGGAGGCCAGAATCTATGTTGATGTGTCATCCTTATCTAGGATAGGCTGCTTCTCTGGAGACTGGGTCAGGATTGAGGTCGCTGAGGAGCCCCCTGCGAATGGGTTCGGCGCTTTTGGCCTGGGAAGCTTTGGACAGGCAGAGTCGGAGCCTGCTAAGTGGCGACCTGTTCGAGTATACGGTCTCCCGGAGGGTTACTCCCAGCGGCCAATGACCAGAATACCAAGTGCGAAGCATGGGGAAAGGAAACTGTCCTTCTTTGAATCGCAAATACAGCGGCCGGCCAGTCCCACGGCTTATGCATCCCCCATCCTCCTTGCTAATCTTGATGATGCTGCATATTTACGCCTCTCACCCCTCAAGAAAGCATCATACCAGGGCAAGGGAACCCTGCCTAGATTCGCCAGCGCAGCGCGGCCTCCATATGCACGGGACATTACCATTCACCATATCAGAACTCCCATATCGGCAGAGCGAGCCTTCCAGACAGCCGTATTGGGTGGTCTGAAGCGATATTTTGCGCAGAAAATCCGCCTCGTCCGAAGTGGAGATCTTATTGCTGTGCCAGTTGATGCTGAGCTAGGCCGTACGCTTCAGGAGATGCCCGGCGCTGGAGGCTCCGAGGTAGACGATGTCATGACTCTCACAACCGGAGGCCAGGAAAGCGGAAAGGAACCTTCGAGACTCGACAGTGTCGCTTGGTTCAAGGTTGGGCATATCCAGATCCAGAAGTCTGATGAAGATGAGGATGGCTCAGCCGATTCTTTCTGGGGATCAGTTGCTTGCATTGATAGTTCGTCGGTGGCTATGCATGGCTCGGGCTTTGAAACAAGCCGAATACCTGGCATCAAGCAAAGCACCTGGCAGTATTATCTCGGCCTCAAGAAGGCTCCCAGAAGAGCGTCTGAATCATCCCCACCTCCAATTCAGGAGCCCGAGTCGCCGTTCGTGTCTCCCCTGAGACGTCAGTTGAGGGAGCTGATTGCAGCTGCCACGAGTCCAAGGGCAATTCATCTCAAGATGCCGCCTGTCGCAATCCTACTGACCTCCACGCACCGGAATATTGGCAAATCAACTCTCGCTTCTAATGCTTGTTCGGACATGGGCCTTCATACATATACCATCGACGCCTATGATATACTGAGTGAAGGAAGTGGTAGTGGAAGTGATGTCAAGACAGAGGGTTTCCTCAGAACTCGTGCGGAGCGTGCGATGAGCTGTGGCTCTGACTGCTGTGCTTTACTTGTTCAGCATATTGAGGCGCTCACTGCTGACCGGATCGAATCAACCATCAAAGAGATCCTAGAAGATACGCGGGTACTTATTGCCACAACGAACGAGGTGGACAAGGTACCTGACGGCGTCCGAGGTTTGTTCACACATGAGCTAGAAATGGGGGCCCCTGATGAAGCGGAGCGAGAATCCATCCTCAAGACCATCATCAGCGACAGGGGTGTCAGCCTTGAGCCTTCAATTGACCTCAACTCTATTGCACTGAAGACTGCAGCCCTCGTGGCAGGAGACCTGGTCGATGTGGTTGAACGAGCCTCGATCGCTCAGCAGTCTCGCCTTGAGCAGCTTTCGGCCAAGAATACAAACGATGGCGCAACCGTTACCGTGCGAGACGTTCAGGTTGCTGGCGGCCCCCTGGCACGCTGCCTGACCAAGTCGGACTTTGAAATTGCCGTCGAGGCGGCCCGCAAGAATTTCTCCGACTCTATTGGTGCACCGAAGATTCCTAACGTCACATGGGACGACGTTGGTGGTCTGAACAATGTCAAGGAGGCTGTCACCGAGACCATCCAGCTGCCGCTTGAACGACCTGAACTCTTCGCAAAGGGCATGAAGAAGCGATCGGGTATCCTCTTCTATGGTCCTCCTGGTACCGGAAAGACGTTACTGGCTAAGGCAATCGCTACCGAGTACAGCCTCAATTTCTTCAGTGTTAAGGGACCTGAGCTGCTCAACATGTATATCGGAGAGTCAGAAGCCAACGTGCGGCGCGTGTTTCAGCGTGCTCGCGATGCCCGACCATGTGTCGTCTTCTTTGATGAGCTGGATTCGGTAGCACCAAAGCGAGGTAACCAAGGAGACAGCGGTGGTGTCATGGACCGTATCGTCTCTCAGTTGCTGGCAGAGCTCGACGGCATGTCTGGTGGCGATGATACGGGTGGTGGTGTGTTTGTTATTGGTGCTACAAACAGACCCGATCTTTTGGACCCAGCCCTTCTACGACCTGGCCGATTCGATAAGATGCTCTATTTGGGCGTTTCAGACACCAACGAGAAGCAACAGACTATTCTGGAGGCTCTCACGAGGAAGTAAGCTTACTACTGAGGATGCGTCATTGACACAAATTGAATGCTAATTTACTCTCAGATTCACCATCCACCCTTCGGTTTCTCTCGCTTCTGTTGCTGAACGCCTCCCCTTCACCTATACCGGTGCCGACTTTTACGCCCTTTGCAGTGACGCCATGCTCAAGGCCGTCACGCGTCAGGCCTCGGCTGTAGATGCTAAGATACGAGCCATTAACGACGACCCAGCAACTCAACATCCCATCTCGACAGCTTACTATTTCGACCACTATGCTACACCTGAGGATATCGCGGTTATGGTCATGGAGGAGGACTTCCTTGCAGCCAACGATGAACTTGTTCCTAGTGTTAGCGCCGGAGAACTGGCGCACTATGAGCGCGTACGGGCCACGTTTGAGGGCGGCCGGGATAAAGAGAAGGATAGCACTGCTGGTCCTGTTGGCCAGCGTGTGGTGTCAGGTGCATCAACATCATCCAAGGGAAAGGGAAAGGCAGTGGCATCAGGGCCAAACAAGGGAAAAGGCAAGGCTATCGCCATGACGAGTGATGATGAAATTGATGAGGAGGATGAAGCGGACGACGCTAATGGAACATCCAAGGGCAAAGGAAAGGCAGTGATGGGATTCCAAGATGGCACGGCAAGTGACGATGATGGGTTGTATTAGATGGGTGGTGCCCTATTTTATTATATAGTCCCATGTACAATGAGTGAGCAGAGGGGGGATGTAGGTTGACCACTAGACTTTGTCGGATATACCCCCGAAGACGATATCCCAGCTGAGTCTCTAATAAGGGGCATTGTATAATAACCTCCTGTTCATAAGCTCTGCATGCCAAGTGCCATTTGATTTACTTCTAGTTTTTGGTGTTGATTATTTCTTGACCTCGGTCTTGGGCTTGTCGTCTGCTGCTGGCTTCTTGACTTCCTTCTGGCCATCCTCATCTTCGTCCTCATCCGAATCGTCGTCGTCGTCGTCTTCGTCCTCATCCTCTTCATCCTCGTCGCTATCGACGTCGTCATCATCATCTGAGTCTTTCTCCAACTCCGGCTCCTCCTTAATCGCCGTCTTGCTTTCAACGACCTTTATCTCGTCCTGGCTCACCTCCGCAATAGTAGCCCCCTTCAAAGAGGACACTGAGCCGGAACGGCTCTCCTTCCAGGTGCCGCTCGTAGGGCTCTGTACGGCATTCTTTGCGGCGTCGGTCTCGGTCCACGATCCGGACGTGGGGGATTGGAGGCCATCGACCTTCTTGCTGCTGCTGCTGGTGGCCGAAGGCTTCTTTGTAGGAGTCTTGGTAGAGGTTTTGGCCTTGTCTTTAGCTTTGTCCTTAGCCTTGTCCTTGGCCTTATCCTTATCCTTATCCTTATCCTTATCCTTGGCCTTGTCCTTAGACTTATCCTTAGTCTTGTCCTTGTCCTTCTCCTTGGACTTTTCTTTAGACTTCTCTTTAGCCTTCTCGTCGGTCTTTGTGTCCTTCTTATCTCCGCCTACCTTCGCGCCGTCCTTGCCGTGAACCTTTTCCCGCAGAGCCTTCGAACGAAGCTCCTTAGCCTTCTGCGCAGCTTCGTCGGCGACGGACCGGACTGGCAGGGTCTTCTCTTCCTTCTTGGCCTCGGCAGGCTTGGGCTTGCTGGCCGCTGCCGTTGCCGCTTTGGCTTCGGGCAGTGGAGGGGCCGCAGGTGCGGGCGCGGGCTTAGCCGCTGCTGAGGCTATTTGTGCTACCACAGCAGCAGCAGCGGGATTCGCGGCAGCAGCGGAAGGCGGAGGAGCGTGGGCGATGGGTCTCTTGAGCGGCGGGTCGGGAAGCTTGTCGTGGATGGAGGGAATGGTGTGCTCGTCGTAGTAGATAGTGACATGCTGCTTGAGCTCGCCGTACTCGTTCCAGTCTTCAATCTCGACGATGTCCTAGCAAAGCGTGAGCATGTCGCCATGTTCTCCCAAATCGTGGTACCATATACGGGGTTATCGTACTCCTAGGACGAAGCCATCCTGCATCAAGGCGGGCAGCTTCCTCACGCGGCCGCTCTCGTCTTTGCCGGCTCTCCGGCCCCAGAGCGAACGAGCCTTGTCATCGACGGCGACGTCGACGGCTTTGAAGGGGACGCGGTTGGCGCGCAGGATAGTCTCGAGGCGGGAGGTGGCCGTGACGATGTGAGAAGAGCCGGCGGTGAGGGAGGTGATGATGTAGAGGGCGGGGTCGTCTTGCAAGCTCGACATTCTGGGCAGTATGAATGAAACTATATTTCGTTGACTCTGGCTTCACTGGATAGGTAGGTTATAGTTGTTGTTTGCACCGCCTGGCGAGAGCGACGGGAGTGGGGGATGATGGGCGTTGAATATTGGAAGGCTGGGCCCAAAGAAGCAAGCAAGTGGAGGTATACGGAGCTACGTATGCCAAAGGCAGGAGAGAGCTGTAACTTATCGGGTTGCAGGAATAGGAGAAATAGCCGCTTGTGAGTAGGTCTCCTGAGAGGCACGGCACGGAATGAGGCTGGTAACTGCAGTGGCGCTGTAGGGGACAACATGATGCGGGGGCGGGGCAACCGCTGCCTCAGAAGAGGTCCCCTAAAACCAGTCGTGAGGGAGATTCAGGTACCAGCAGAGTTGGTTGCTTCTGGGCTGTTTCCAATGACGAAACATTGCAGGTCAGGGAAACAGGATTTCTAGACTGATCCATTGATTGAAAATGGTCGTTGTGGTTGTTGAACAGCTATTCGCCGGCGAAGCCAGGCTGTCTTGTGAAGAGAGCCTCGAGTCTAGACGTCATCCAGTAACATGTGAAGAAGCTCAAATACTTTGGGGAGGATCCTCCTTTTGAGTTTCAGCCATCAATACCTACCTACCTAGGTATCTGTCACTTGTCAGCTGCTGCCATATGCAGTCTTGTTTCGCTGCGTTTTGGCCGTGGCAGGCGTCAACTCGTATTTTTGGCTGGCTAGAGCTGCACAAGGAAGGGGCTTCTCCACCATCTGTCAGCTCTCCCTTCCTTCCTCCTTGGTCTCTTTCCTCAAACCCCTCTCTGCTTTGCTCCCAAGGCTTTTCTCTTCTCTTCATCTTCATCTTCCGACCGTCAATCAATTCTCTTCTTATGCCTCTTGAGCCGCATGAAAGCACACGTGCCTCGTTCTCGTCGGATCGGCCTGAACCCACACCAATCAACTACCTTGGCTTCGGAAACCACCCAAAATTGGCAACACAGCGCATTGACAACGCATCCCCATATCTCGTCTCGTGACGCCGCTCGCTGGAGCGCATCTCGGCAGTCAACATCAACCTCTTCTTAGTCCAAGACATCCGTGTTAAAGATAGCTAGCCAAGTGGCCTGCAGCTGACTTCGTTCCGTGCCTTTACATGACAAGCAGATCCTTGGGCGCTGAGAGGAACAGGAAAGCTCGTGTTGACCCCCACCCCCGAATCTATTTATCGATACTGCTGCCGATAATCATGATCCAAGATTAGAATCTTGCAATGGCTAGTCGCCGCTCGCTTGTTTGCTCATTTATTTCCCTTCATGCAGTGTTGCGCTTCACAACGTCGGTGAGAGAGATTGCCGCTAGGAGAATACCCGCCCCGGTTGACGCCGTGCCGCTCACAATATCCGCCGACCGGCCCCTGACTAGCAATTTGCCTCTGGCCTTGGCTCTCGGTGTGGCGGCCATTCGACACCGGTTCGCTGTGGGCGTTTTGCGTGGCTCAAGCCTGGCGCACGCACTTTATCCTGGGACAAACTGCCGAGTAAGCACTCTTGAACCGCATTACGAGTCACTGCAAGCGCGTGTGCCTTTCAGGTGTGTGGCCTGAGTTGTCAAGAGGATGCCTGTCTCTTATCTGTAACTCGCTCTCTGATGATTCCCTCGAATATGCATGGCGGATTAATTCTGCCGTCAGAGGCGTTAGTGACCAAGCGTTTCATAGCCTTGGCCGGGCACCGCATCGTGGGACGTTGGATGAGACGCCCCTGGGCCTAGCCATGGGTTTGAGGAAATTGTGTGTCCGGCGATGCTACCAAATCTCGCAGTCGAGTGTTTTAGCCTGCATGGGACAGTCGCACAAGAGGCGCGCAGAATTTTCTTGAATCTCGGCTCATCTTGCCTCCAGCCTTGGGCGACCCGACTCTGGGTTTGCGCGGTTTTGACTTTGGGCTTCTCTCTTAACACTCACAGATCGTCTCCTCGGGTGACATGACCGGAGACCCCGCCAACTCAACTCTTGTCAATGCTCGCCTCACAAACCGCGCAAAGGAGGAAATGCTAAAAAGGGTGGCCTTTGCGCTGGCACGATTGCGAGACCCATTGAGCCCCCAGCGAAACGTGGCCATGTCAGTCAGCGCAACACTTGATTGGCACAGATGCTGCAGCCGAAAGAGCTGCTAGCAGCCGATGTGCCCTTGCAGGGGGGTTGGACCAGGGCCAAAGCACAGTTAGGCCGGGATGAGGACTCTAATCCAGGAACAAGCCAGTCAGAGGTGCAGCCGCGAAGGCATTCCGCGATCATCGACCGGGCTGCCGTCTTTTGTCGGACCCAATCACAGCGTCGTTGGGTGGATGCAAGGTACCATTCTGGCAGGAGAAGCTCTTGGATGCCGGGGCTAGGTCGAACTTTCAGGGACCGAGCAATGCCAACCAACCGGGGCTGATGAGGTGACAGCGCACCAGAAGGATCCTCAGCGAGTTGGGCAAGGTAGCTAGCGAATGGAAGGGTCGGAGCGGTTTGTGGGCAGAGATTTCCGGCTGGTGTGCGAAAACTACAAGTCCCGGTCAGCATCCGCCCTCCACACCTTGTTTGTTTTCCTCCTGTTTCTCTCCTCAACTTGCCTCCGTCTCGACGACACTTTCGCAGCCTTGTGCTATACTCTCCTTTTCTACGGTTCTTGATACAATCTTTGTGCTTTGCACGCTTCCTTCTTTACGCTCAACGCAACAAGAATCGCTTTAAACTCATTTCGAGTCACCACCGTCCTTTTTAGACACAAGAACTTGCTGTACTTTGCGACAAAACAAATCATCACAATGCGCTTCACCAGCTTCACCATCGTCGCCGCCGGCGCTTCTCTGGCTGTTGCCCAGGAGGGATACTCTACCACGACCCTCACGTCGACCACGACTCAGGTCCTCACTCTGACTCAGTGCAACCCCACCTTCGTCGACTGCCCCTACCGCACCACCACCTCGACTCAGGTCCTGGTTGAGACCTCGACCACTGAGCCTGAGACGACGTCCGAGGCTGAGACGACCACATCTGTGTACGTCGCTCCTACCACCTCGACCGTGATCGAGCCTCCGGTTGTCAACACCACCATTGCCACTCCTACCACGACCAAGAAGGCCCCCAAGCCCAAGACGACCTTCTACCCTGCTGGTAACACCACCACCAAGGCTGGCCCTACTGCTCCCATCTCCCGCACCACCAACCTCAACGTTCCCGGCACCGACGTGCCCGAGACTCCCGAGACTCCCGGTTCTCCTTCTGGCTCGGCTCCCTCTACCGTGCCCACTGCTGGTGCCAACGGTATCGTTGCCTCAACTGGCTTCCTGGGTGTTGCTGTTATCGCCGCCCTGGCTGCTCTCTACTAGATTATCTAGCCCACTTGGGCCGATGATCCAGACATTGATGAACAAGCATCTACCCTTTTTTCTGTTTACTTCTTCTTGTGAATACCTTACATTTTTTTTTCTCAGGGGACAGACGTTTGGGGACATTTTACCAAGGGCGGATAGTTTCTGGCGAGGCAAGTCTTTTCAACACTTGAGTGCTGCTGCGTGGCATTCGATCCCTTGCAGGACATCGGAACTGGCGCATGGATAGCAACGCGGAGTTTTCTGAGGCAGCGTGTGTCAGTATACCTACGTACACATGCATGTGCCGTTTGGTCTGGGAGATAGATACCTCGGAACATTACGTGGAGTTTTAAGACAAAGAATTTTCCCTCAAAGTTGTGGAATTGGAACAATGTTGATGTGACGTGTGTAAGGACAAAGGCGTGTGTAAGAACTTGACTCGCAGATGGGCTGGATGGATGACTCTGCCTGCCCCTGACAAGCTGAATGTTGGCTGGGATGAGACAGAAACATTCCATCAGGGTCTGTGTTATTCACTCATATTCATAAGCTGAGGTGGTACGCAGGCATGCAGGCGTCCCTCTCTGTTGGATGTTGGATGTCGGGCCTGACCCAACAGCGGAATGTCATACAGATGCGCCCTACTGTCGAATGACTGTTGGGGTTCTTGGGTGTAACCACACTTGGACAGCGGGCTCTGTTGATGACATTGTTATTGAGCAGCAAACATGGCGGCGGACATGCGAGCCTTGTTAGGAATCGCGGCCGGGTGGGCTAGGGCGCAGCAAGAGGGAGTGAAATTGTATAGTATACTTTGCCACGCGGGTGAGTGACGGAGCGATCAGTTAGCCTGTTCGGGAATGGCATCACGCCCTCAGAGGCTGTCGTCTGTCTTGAATTGTCTCACCTGTGGGCGTCTCCCGCGTCGTGTCTGCAGCGTTCATGTCGCACCCATGCTGCTGACTGGGGTCATGCCAGATCATTCACACATACATGTATGTACAGACACACATACATACAGAATCTGCTGGGCACATGGTCCAGTCCAAGACGTAATCTTGATGGCCCGGCACAGCTGATTTCTGACTTTTGCAAGGAAGAGGGGGCGGGCTTCGTCGTTGCAGGTTGGGGGAACAAGGCCGTTTCTGGCGGGCTGCATATGCGCCGTCTTGAGTCGTTGGCCATGGGATGGGATGATACGGTAGATCTCACTCAGCCGCATAAAGACAGGCAAGCAGGCAAGCAAGCAAGCAAACTGAAGCGAGTCTCTTTTGATAAACCGTCATGACCAACAAGGGGTCCATCTAGATGGGCAGGTAGAGACGGAGAAGGGCGTATTACGTATCTCGCGTAAAGTAGCGTGACCCTAGCCCCAAGGTAAGCTCATCTCAGCTGAGAAGGTAAAAGTGCAGTTAGTGCAGTGTCCCATTGAGTGATTGTTTGAATTATCCAAGAGCCTGGGACAAAGAAAAAGAGATAAGCCTAGACTCTTTTTTTTTGAGTATTACTATTTGCACTAATAA
>JAADYS010001482.1:0-47597 GCA_012931995.1 Fusarium albosuccineum
CGCTAAGGTATCTGAATTTATTGAGATTCTATAGTACTAATAATACCGCAAGTCTTGACCCCTCATCAACCACAAGTCTCCACTTTGTGCTCGCGCTTACTTTGCCATCATCCCTTCTCCATCACCTATGCAAGAAGTTAACCTCGCAATCATGTCGTCTATCTTAGACACAAAGCTTGTTTCCTTCATCGAAACGTATCAACAAAGGCTGGTTGAAATAGCTCAAACCCTGGTCCGTCAGGATTCATGCAATCCTCCGGGTAATGTCTCTAGTGTAGCCGCAGTGGCAATCGAAGTTCTTCGCAAAGCAATTCCCTTTGCGGAGATCTCTACCCATGAGACAGCACCGGGCATTATGAATGTCGTCGCTGTCATCAAAGGTCTGGCTAACGGGCCAAATCGACGGCTTTTATTCAGTGGCCATCTCGACACCTACCCGGTTGGCCAGGTTGACAAGTGGTCTGTCGAACCCTTCGGAGGCTATATGGATGCCGAGACTGGCCGGCTGTTTGGACGCGGGTCAGCTGATATGAAAGGAGGCATCGCCGCATCTATCACGGCAGCTTGTGCTCTGGCTGACCATCGCGACCAGTGGAGTGGCGAGATCGTGATTGCTCTTGCCGGAGATGAGGAGGCAATGGGTACACTGGGTTCTGCGTATTTGTTAGACCATGTTCCAGCGGTTAGAGATGCCGATGCCGTCATCTGTGGCGACGCTGGTTCTCCTCAAGTTCTTCGAATTGGCGAAAAGGGTTTGGTCTGGATAGATGTCACGGCAACTGGTGTCGTAGCTCATGGTGCGCACGTTCACCGCGGCGAAAACGCAATAGAGAGACTTCTCGAAGCTATCGCGGCATTGAAGGGTCTGGAGAGCTTGTCAGTATCCGGCCCATCTGAGGTATTGGCAGCCATCGACGCCGCAAAAGACATTTCCGAGCCATTAGGAGGGCAAGGAGAGGAAACCACTTTGAAACGCATCACTGTCAACATTGGCAAGATCTCGGGCGGTACCTCCGCAAATCTCGTCCCTGATAAGGCAGAAGCCTCGGCTGACATCCGACCACCCATTGGCATCTCTACTACGGAAGTATCCGCATTTATCAAGGACAAACTCGAATCCTTGAAAGATATCAGTTATCGGATCACACGACAATACGAGCCGTCATGGACTTCACCAACGGAGAAAGTCGTCCAGGACGCCTGCTCGGCTGCCGAAGTGGTAATGAGAACCAAGAGGGTTGTTAATGTTCGAGTTGGCGCTTCAGACACAAGACTGTTTCGTGCAAAAGGCATACCTTCAGTTGTTGTTGGGTTGACACCGTACAACATGGGCGGACCGGATGAGTGTGTCGATTTCAATGAGCTGGTGCAAGTATCCAAGATTCATGCGTTAACAGCTTGGCGGTTTCTGACCACGTGAGGCATATTTAGAGGTCGAGTTCACTGTGAAGAGGTAGTCACACGAGAGAAAATATAAAGTTTCGCTGAATTGCATGAGATTAATCATAATATTTGGCTTTGACACCCTTGATGATCTCCTGTTCCGTTATCTCACTCCTTGCCTTCTCCCCTCTGTTTACTCCAGCTTTCACTCTGGCCTTGACCCATTCCCCAGCCGTGATTCCAGCTCCCAACTGAGATTCTTCATCCGGTTTATATCCTAGCCTCTCCAGGACAGCACTCTCGACCGGCTTGAGTTCGAGGTCATTCTCTGGCCTTACAAAATATAACACCCCTAATCGCGTTATGCCTGCCTGATCTGGTGGCGGTGCCACAACGCGATGTACCGAGCTCTTTAAGAAACCATTTGTCAAAAACTGCAGAGCGTCTGCTACGTTGACCGTGATGCTGCCATCATATGGCTTCACCCACTTCCAGTTACCGTCGGGGCTGCGGACTTGCAGCGCCGCGACTGGCTGGCGGAAGAGAAGTGTGAGGCTTCCAAAGTCAGTGTGGCCCTTGACCCACACAGCATCAAGCTTTGCATTGGTAGCGGCATCACGAGGGTGATACTTCATGTACCGCAGGTGGCAGTCTGACACGGCATCATCGTATCGATGAGACTTGGTGAAGTGATCCTCGGGCAACTCCAGAATAATGGCGAATAGCGTGAGAAGTTTGAGGACAATTTCGGAGTGAATGTGACGGGCAAAATGCTCAATTTCATCCTTGTTTTCGTTGATGATTGCTGGGTGTGAGCGCTCGAGAGCAGGGATGAACTTGGGGATGTTGTAGATTTCTGTGTTGTCAAAGATACCAGGTTTTATCTCCTACTGGTGGTCAATCTCTAGGACAACGACAATCCCGGCTCAGCTGTGGCGAGGTTCACTTACACGCAAACCCAATGGTTTGTAGCCGTTATATCCGCCGTTTTCTAGGTCGGCACGATGCCTGAGCTTCTCTTCGGTGTCGAGGTCGAAAATCGACTTGCCGATAGCAAATTGGCGGTCGACTTGTTCCTGAGTTAGGCCAAAGTTGACGATGTAGAAGAAGCCAATGTTCTGGATGGCGTCAAAAAGCTGCTTAGCCAAGGCTTCCTTGCCACCAGGCCGGTCAAACTTGGAGAGATCCAAGGTGACTAGATCTGCCCAGTCAACTAATCATTTGGTCAGACGGGGCTCAACAATGGAATGTTCACTTGGGCTCACGATCATATTTGGTCTCATCAACCTGCTTGTACGCCGGCAGAGCGGTGTGCTCGCTCGGAATTGAGATAGACCGAACTGCCGCGGTCATTGTGACAATTTTTTGAATTGGGGCTACTGGAACGAAAAATTCGGCACGGGGATACTAATAATGTGCTGGGTTGATGGAGTGGAGCGTGCGACTTGGAGAGTTCACGATATGACCGATGCGCATCCAAGTCACTCTCATAGCATAACGTCCGCCGGGATTAATCAGGGCATTTCTTGAACAAGGGTCGACTCTAATCACTTTTATGTTTTGCCTCGTTCCAAGGTCCGTGTTCGGGCGGATCAATGCACCCGGATCTCGTCACCGCGACCCCCAATGGCGTATACCTCCCAGCATCACAAACAGTACCAGATCTGCGCTGCTTATGCGCCTCCGGGAAACGACTGTTACATAGATCCTGGATTGAGCCACTTAAATCTAAACGCACTTACATACCCTCCATGTCATGACATCTGTAGTCCTTCGTCGGCCGCCACCCGCATTCTAGCTGTCGGAGGCATGCCGACCGCGATGGCCAATGAACGCAGTCAAGTTTCCAGAGTCACTATCTGCAAATCATACCCACGCGCCCCACGGGATCGGGGCCATTGACGACGTGATTCTGGGGTGAGATGTCAGGATGAGTAGCTTGAGTGCTGTTGCTGTCAATGCCCGATATCCTTCCAAACTTGGGACTAGCACAAGCGAACTTAAGACTCGCCTCTCACCGGTCGCTGTCTCACCGAGGGGATATTTGAGCTTTACCATGTCGCATTACATCTAACAGTGGCCAAAGAAAAGTCCAGCTCGTTGCTCATTTACCTTCACCTCCGGCAAGATGGCCGACAAACGAGCTTCTTCCAGCATCACCGAGCCTATCTCACCGGCCATAGATCCTGGCAACGAAGCGGTTGGGCCAGAGAATGTGCCGAAACAGATTGATGACGGAGGTCTTACCCTTGCCCGACGAGGCGAACAGTTCACCGATGCCAGTGCCGAAGGTTTCGATGCTGAGCGTATGCGCGACCGATCCCTATTGACGACAGAGGAGGAAAAGGCGCTCATGCGACGAGTCGACTGGCGCATCATGACCGTTTGCTCGTTTCTCTTCCTTCTCAAGAATCTCGACTCCGACAACATCTCCAATGCCCGCATCATGAATCGTGATACGCCCAGAAACATCATGACAGAGTTGAAGATGACGTCTGACGAGTATAACCTGCTGACGGTGCTCTACTACGTAGGTAGCCACCTGTTCACATTAAGACGCCCAACTCACGTATTTCATCCAGGTCCCTTACATCATTTTCGAAGCACCCTCCAATCTATTGCTCAAAAAGTTCTCGCCAAGCACATGGCAGTCGAGGATCATGATCTCGTGGGGTATCATGCTTTTATGCCACGTCCCTGTCACCAACAAAGGAGGTATCTATGGAACCCGGTTTCTTTTGGGATTGGTGAGTGTTCTGTGCATATGCGTTGAAGTGGTTTCTAAGAGACATTAGTTTGAGGCCGGCATGTTTCCTGGGGTGATTCTCCATATGACTTATTGGTACCGTCCGGATGAGATGTCTTTGCGCCTACTCTACTTCTGTAAGTCCTATACGTGCACTGAATCTCGAACCTTGGTGCTAATCGTCATAGATATCTTGGGCAACCTATCCGGTGTCTTCAGTGGTATCCTGGCCTTCGCGTTTGACACTGTTTCTGGATCCCGAGGGCTCTCGGGCTGGCAATGGCTGTTCCTCGCCGAGGGACTCATCACCATCGTCTTTGGTGTTGCCGTCAAGTTTATTCTGCCTGACTGTGAGCCAAATAATCTTGCTATTGTGTCGACACCAGCTAACCAATTCCAGTTCCCCCAACTGCAAAATGGCTCACCGAAAAGGAAAAGGCCTTTATCCAGGCTCGCCTTCCTCCCAATGCGCCCCGCGCAGCCGAACAGAACTTCAACTTCCGAGAGATTCTTGACACACTCAAGGATCGCCGTCTCTGGCTCTTTACCCTGATTTGGGCCACATTCACTGTGGGGACGTCGGGTGTCCGATTCTATCAGCCCACTGTCATTGCGAACCTCGGATTTACGACCATTGCCAGAGCCCAGCTTCTTAACCTCCCCATCTCTCTTCTCTCCATCACCGTGATCGGTGTTACGGGCTTCTTTGCCGACAACGGAAAACTACCCCGGCCTCTGTACCCACTCACCGTTTTTGCTGTCGTGTTAGCCTGCTACGGAGTCCTCGTAGCCTATCCTTCCAATGGCGCCGTCTACGCCGCGACCTTGATCGGCAACGCCTTCACGTCAGCTTTCTTCCCGCTCATGTGGCCGTGGCGCGTGCAAACAACGAGTCGAGCAACAGGAGAGTTTCGCGAGCGCTATGGCTCTCGTTGGTGCCTGCACGTGCGTTACTTTGTTGACTTGGTGGGTTACCAGAAGGACTGAGGCCGATACGAGGAGGTTGAAGAGGGCGCGAATTGAAGCTGAGAGGAAGGGCTTGGCTGTGCTGGATGATGCTGTTGACCGAGACTTGCAGAGGAAGGGGAACAGCAGCTCTGATAGCGTGTGATATGAGCCACTAGGCCTCATGGTTTCGTTCTGAGACCACTGACCCAGCCGACGCGCCGTATAGCGCATCAGCAGTAGACACTTTAAGCCTAGTCAACAAATTCGAAAGTCTCTTAGTATACTCTTAGTCTATTGCATGTATATATCCCTATGTAGAGAGTCCTCGATCTTCTGCACATCTGATCAGACATATTAGTTGGCTACGGGCGTAGCAGTCCGTTTCTTCATCCTAGAATCAGATGCCAGCCGATGAGCCTTCTTGTCCTCATATACTTATTCATAACTCGCCGAATGATGTGCACGGCATACAAACCGAGGTTGGCCTCTGAGGTTGCAAGTAGCCCCTTGATCTGGGACCTCTTCTGGGAATAATAGTAATTCTATAAGCCCCAACGTCAGAAGTATTAACACCACTATGCGAGGTTTAATAGCGCCCCTAAGCCCTATCTGCAGGGCTCTACTACTAGTCTCCACTCCACCACGGCTTCCTGATAGTAGGTTTCTTCTCATGTTTGCGTTTTTTCTTTTTCATCATATTATATCCATATCAGACAAAGTACAGTACCAACACGCCAACACTTGGCTGCAATCGGATTTTCGAAGAGTCTGCTGTCACCAACAGGCAGGCAAGCAAAGGAGAGTTCATGAGAACATGGCCTCTTCAAGATACGGTAGAAACGGGGACAGATCCCGATAAGGATTGACCTTTCCTTCAACAACGAGATCGTTTACCGTGGCCTTCTGATACCCATCAACATCCCAAATGTCAGAGCCAAGCATACTGGTCAATTCGCCTGTGCCCCAGAGCTTGCGGTAAAACCACGCTGGAGAGAGACGGGAGAGGACTGGATGGTCGGAGGTGCGGTGAGTGTGGAAGTCGGCGGTGGCTTTTTCAACGCTTTGGATGAAGATCTTGGGCTCCTCGCCGTGCTTCTTCCGGAGTGCTTCAGCGATGTCTTCGCCTGTGGGGGCGAGCTCGATCACACCGATAGCTCGGTTGCTGATTTCGGAGATAGCATTGCCGGTGAAGATTGAGACGTATGCAGCTGCAACGTAGTCTGCCGTGCTATATTACACCAATTAGTTCAAGTGATATTCGTCAGGCTCCCGCCAGGGTGAGTCGGGCTTGAAAGTTACCTCATAACCGCCTTCTCCTTGGCCGAATTGCCGGTGTAGAGAAGCCTATTTCCCTTGACGTCAATACCCATGGCGCTACGTTGTCAGACATTGTCAGCAGGAACGGCAGCGTTGCAGGTGACAGGGGAAAAAACTCACATGGAGCCGAGTGTAAACTCTGCAAAGTTGGCGATTAGAATGACAGTCAACGGGATACTCGCTTGTCTAGCAGCCTCCTGAACATCCTCTTTTTTCTTCAGGACTGGGACCAGCATCCCTTCTTCGCCATAGCAAAGACCGAGGTCCGACGGTAAGAACAGCCGGACTTTGGTTCGGGGAATAGCCCGGACGAAGCCTTGCTCCGCGTCGACGCCGCTGTCCCCTACTAAAGAGCTGGCGGTTTCTCAGTTCATCTTCAATCCGGCACCAGAAGGTGGATTCATTCTCACTTACATGACGATATCAATGTCGTGCAACGCCGCGACCACTGCATCCTCATCGAAGGGGTCTACCTTGATCTTGGGTGCGCTCTGGGGGAAATCAGACGCATCCGATTCAGGGCGGTACAGAATGGTAACAGGTGCACCGGACGCAACAAGAGCAGCAGCGATTCGAGAGCTGAACAGCCCGCGATGGCCGTAGACAGCGATGCGGTTCATAGACATGGTGTGTATGATCGGGATAAGTAATTGGGGGTTGGAGAGAAGATGGTCACTGGAGATTGAGTCGTAGAAGGAAAAGAGATGAGAGCAATCTGACCACCTACCTACTTATACACGAAGACACGGTGATGTGGGGTTGATTGGAAGTCAAGGGACGTGCTCCATGTGACGTATGTAGCGTTGAAAGCCGGCAAGGAGTCTAGACGTGGGTCACGGAGGTTGAACCAAAGTTCACCATCACTTTAGGGCCTCTGAATTCAACTTCTCGTCAGGTGTTCTTACCAAAGTCCATTTTTTCAAACTCGAACCAAATGGTTACTAGATTACTCAAGATTTCGGTAGTGTTTTCAAAGTCCTGAAATTCGCAACGCAAGGTTCTATATCCAAGGGTCATGAAGAGGACGGTGATTTTTGTGCACCCGACTGTCTCCTTTCTATGCTTTCCTAAAATGGAACGTAACCGAGCACGGCAGTTCTAGTGCGCAAAGTGGAAATCCACTCGGCGGCTGTTCCAATCCTTGTGTCGGCGATGTGGTCATTGTCTCCTCAAGGCTCGTGGCGCAGGGTTACTTGTGACAGGGCGAAATTAGTAGCAGTTGAGTGCCCTTTGGTGGTCTGCGCGTCTGGAATGCGAGAGTTAATTGGTCGCTAGGGTACGTGCTTCATGAAAGTCGCTCTCACAGTTTCAACGCGACTACAAAGTAAGCATCGTCTTTCTTAAATCCCCTTTTCTATGCTGCCCGCTGCGTCGCCAGCCATTCGTCGTGCCTCTTCTTCTGCTTCTCCCACTCCTTGACCAGCTTCTTGCGCCTATTCTTGGACAACGCACTCCCCGCTGCGTCCACGGTCGGGATGCCGTTCTCGTCCCATTCCGAGTACTCCGAAGCCCTAAACATTAGCAGCGGGTCGATCTTGGGGCGCTCGCGCAGTTCCTTCTCCCTCTCAGCCTCCCTGGCCTCCTTCTCCAGTTTGGCCTTTGCCTTAGCAATGCCAGCTGATTCCCGATCTACGCGCGCCTCTATGATCAACTTATCGAGGGGCCGCACCAAAGCAGGTTGGGGACTGTTGCGGTCCTCGAGATAGATGCCCAGGTTCCAGAGGTGTACATCGCGAAGCTGGTCGCACAAGGCGACTAGGTCTTTTGCCGGCGCTTGCTGACTCGCGAGATCCTTGACCTTGGTGCGGAAGTGCTGTAACACCTGTTTGTATGGTTCGGAGGGCTTGTCCAGTAGTGTTGACGCCATAATCGTAGTTTCGTTAGCGAGCTTCGCTATGGCTGTATGATCGACTGAGCCGAAGCAGGCCAAAGTTCGAATCTTATCGCGCAATTAAGACGCAGGATAGACAAAGGGTTTTGCTGGCGCGGGAATATCACGGCCCGACCACCCGACACGAACCGGGTTACTGAGATCTCCCTGCAGTGAGGTCATGACTGATAAGCCTTAAGATGTCGTGGCGGGCGATGGTGTAGTAGGCTGCAATTGCCCAACAACTTCCACTTACTCCGGCCGTCCATGTGATACAATCCCACAAATGGAGTTTTTTCGCTGCTCAGATAAAGCCTGCAAAGCCGTACATAGCCCTGTATCCTCCACCCGATCCGCCGAGTGCGACAAGCGGCACATCTTTTCGGTCTACTTTCTCGTCCGGTGGCAAATCGAGGAAACGATGCAATGAGTTGTCGCCCAACGAAGAGATTCTTTGTATACGCAGCTCGATGAAGCTCCTCTCATTACGATGCAAGGAACACCCATGCCAGACGCTAATCCCATCTCAATTCCGGGTACGTGTTAGAATCTTCCTCATCATGCTTCAACAGGGCTTTGACTTGAGCTAGGCCCACTGCTCTTTGATACCATCTCTGCACGATATGCGATGCTCGGTTCCAGGAGGAAGCTGCGACTGGGGCTGAGGACTTGACATTGCTGCAGGTGTTTTGTGGCGATCTTGGTTTGTAGTGAGGGCTTGGCCTTGCGCTTAGAATACCATGACTGCGGAAGTAGAGTCTTGACTTGGTGAGATAGAGTGGCGATGAGACTGGGGTGGCTTGAAATAGAGCGACCAGCGCACAGAGGCAGTATGTCTTGATATAGAGATAAGCCGGAGACTGGCGGAATGACGTGAAGATGACCATATTGCTGGCCCGTCGAGGGACCTGTTAGGAATTCAAAAGCAAGGCAAGAGGCCAGTCTCAATGAAAGCCAATTGAAGTATTTGTGAAAGAAACGCAAACATTTGCTGGCGCTAGAAGATCCCACCTGAGATGTGCTCCAGATCTGGAACGTGTCCGGCCCACGTGGGCGTCACATTTAAAGCCGCACAAAGGACCCGTGGACGGCAATCGAGGGCATTTATCCCATTACCACCCGCCGCACGCGCTCAGTTATGCCTTTACTCAACCAAGCAAGCGTCAGTACAGGATCTTTCACTAATTCTTCGCATTGGCATAATACACTTTATTGCAGCTACGGCCCCCAATCCTCGAGACACTCTTCATTTGTCCCCTGAAGCACCCTCATGTACTCCAGCGGCACGGTACCCATCTTTCCCACCAGTATGAGCACATTCAGCAGCTCATGGCCACGAAATCTGTCTTCACAGATGACGGACCGATAGGGTATCCCGGCAGCCCAAGCAACAGTCATCTCCGGTGGGGACTCTGATGTAAGCACTGTGAGGATATGAGTTACCTCCCAGATCTTGCGGTCTTTATCGAGAGACAGGCTGATCTCGATCGTAACTTTTGAATGCACTTCAAGCCAATGGTGAAATATATCGCCGATCCTCAATAACCCATCGCCTGGCTTGTCGTCAAGATTACAAGCCATGTCTCCCAATATTTTCCAATTCTTTGATGTGACGGCTTCCAAGCCAGCGGGAAATTGGAAAAACCTTGGAAATTCTTCCTCTGACTCAATTAACAGATGTAATCCAGCAATGTAGAGAACGGAGACGCCGTAACCCCACTCCGCCTTCAGATAGCGAGGTGAATGGACATGGCGCTCAGCAAAATGATGTAGTTCGTGAGCCAAGGTTCGAATTTGATCGTGTTCCAAACTCGGCAACAGCTCAAAGAATGTTTCCAAGATTTCCAGGAACTTATCCCACACAATGGGCAGGCATTGCATAGCGTCCCAGGCTCTCCCGGCACGCATGAGGCGGCCGACAAAGTTAGCTGCCACGGTATCAACGGTTCTCCATGCTCGTCCAACACTTCCGTTACTCTGAAGTGCTCTCACAGGGGCCTCTATTCTTGCCACTTGCATGAGCTTGCCGAGCCAGTTCATCAGGTCCTGGTTGGGAGTCCAGTTCCTCAAGCACTCTTCAGACTTAGACAGGATGCCGATGACGGCATCTTGAGTCAGGACATCTTCATGCCCAAGCGAGGCTATACGTATGTCGTAGGCCTTTGCCAGAAACGCCATTGCTTCGTCACAGTCCACTGTTAGCATTCCCACGCCCAGATAGGCGTCAGATGTGTCAGGATGAAAAGAACCAAGAACTTGAGTCCTTGCAGATACAAGCCATCGAAACCAAGCTCTAGGTTCCGATCCATTATTAGAGCTGTCAAGGTAAAGATAATTGGCGTAACTTCCAATGATTTCCAGTACGTAGGGGTGTTTTGCTGGAAAGTGGCCCAATGCATGGCAAAGCACCCAGGCCAAAAAGTTAGCTTTGAGCCCATGGGCTTCATGAACCAGGGGGTAGAAAAGTTCCCAGTCATCCAACCATGAGGAATCATCTGCTAGAAGCTTTCGCCTCGCTAAAGACCAATACTCATGCACAAACCCTCTTAGTCTCAGCGTCCAGCCTTCGATCAGCTTGAGCACGTTGAAGGCCTGGTCTTCATATAAATTCGTCATAGCTCGGGGATGTAAAGGCACTGAGATTATTTGCCATGGGAGAGCGCCGCATGGGCTGAGTTCCTCGTACAAGGAGAACAGTTGCACGACATGTGTGTCGAAATGTTCACGACTCAGCGCAACTAACGGAGCAGGTTGCCCAATCTTCTGCACAAGGTTTTTCAAGAGAACGGCCGCTTGATGAGCCATACACTTTTGTTCTTCAGTCTTCATTCGTATCCGAGTCCAAACATGGATAAGGGGATGCATAGAGAGTACGTGCTCAGATCGGTCAGGTGATTCTTTGACGAATGAATATGAGATAAGAAGTCGGAATGCCTCATGAATTTCCCAGTCTAAATTGTTATCAATAAGTCCATTGTCATTTCAACGGTGAAGTTTACCTTGCCCCCGAATGACCGACTGGTCAAGAAACATCTTCTCGATGATTGAACCGGGGTAAAGAAATCCACATAGTGCTAGTATCTTGCCAGCTATGGGACTTTGTTCGACGATCGTGGCGTAGGATATTTCCCATGTGGCGAGGACCGTGTCTTTTCTTAGATCCCAGGGCCTTTCAGTCGCTCGACGGGCCAGAAGCTCCCGTGGATACCTCCGATAGAGATCCAAGTAATGAGAAATCGGGTCTTTGACTCGATGCATAGCGATATGGGCTCCTGCTTGGGATATCCCCAGGGGTAAGTAGCCCAGTGCCTCCACTAATGTTATTGAGCTATTCCATTCTCGAAATTGTCAGTTTTGGACGTCTCGCGTTGTGGCAGTGACTTCTCACCTGTCGTGTTGTGCTCCAAAGTTACGTTAGCGCTCTGCTCAAGGAGAGATAAGGATTCTTTCTCATTCATCTCTTCGATTTCGATGGAGTTCCAGCTAATTGCTAACTCTGGTCGTCGACTTGTGATAATGATAGACCCACACAATATCGACGGCAGCCAAACACGGTAGTCGAAATTGTCTAGGTCGTCGATATTGTCGACAATCATCAACCAGGAACAGTTGTCAGTCAATGATAGCCACCTCAAGAATGTTTCTCGGAGATCCTGCTCTCTCCCTGCTTTATAATCTTGGAGGGCTTTGTCAATGATGTGGAAGCGTGGATTTTTAATCAGGTCATGGATCTGGTAGTGTTGCCGGATTCGTGTGAGCGACGCCAAAACGCTCATAGCCGCTGTGTCGTTACGAGCCCCGTCGATCCAAAATACCGATCTATATGCGTCTTTTGACCTGTGGGCATATTCTAGAGCAGTCTGGGTCTTTCCCATACCACCGGCGCCGAATATAACGACCAAATTGACTCCGCTCTGGTTACGCCCTTGCCGAAGTGTGCTGTCTAGTCTCTGGAGTGTATTCCCTCGACCAGTGAAATGTGGGTTCCGGATGCTAGGGAACGCGAATCCCAGTTCGAACTCTTTTTCTTCACTCTTAGGTAGTCGGGTAGATGTGGATGCTTCTGTTCGTTGAGGTTGAGGGCCGCTCACAGATAGATAAAGACCGTCTACGGAGGTACGTGCGTCAGTCAATAGCCGTACAGAACATGCCACCCAGGTACAAACGTTTCTCTGCCTCCCATTTCATCCAGCTTGACTTTATTCCTGCACTCGCTTGATCACTGAAGATTTTCAACCTTTTGACAATCTTCCGGAAGCTCGAGTCGCTACTTCTTGCAAATTTGGCGATAGTTCCATGGTGGGCAGCCAGTGGCACTGCCTCAGAGTTGATAGCGCCGAAGACGACAGCTGAAAACTTAGGTACAATCTAGCTCAATATTAATGGCATATATCAAGGAGCGACCGTCTAGTGAGGGACTCACCAGAAGCGTCCCACCTGGGACTGGCATCTTGTGGGTCTCATAGAAATACGTTGTCTTGAAATCCTGGCTGATAGAGTTGTAGCGAGATTGGAGGTCCTGAAGCCACTCTGAGTTCGGAGCGATTCGATTGAGAAGTTTTGGGTTAGTATGAGTGACTGGCGACATGACTCTGGTAATCATCTGCATAAGGGAAACGCCCTGTCCACCTTGATGGGGCGTTCCGAGAAAGAATATTGCATAAGTGGATAGTTTGATGGACCTGTGACTCTCTAGATGACCAGTACGCGCCAGATCTGAGTAGAGGTGGGCCTGAAATGGGAGGAAAGGTCAGTCTTATTGAGAGTACAGGCCATCTTGTGCCTTTGTTTAGAAGAGGCGACTCACGCTCTTGATAACCAATCCCCCTAAGCTGTGTCCAATGAAGATTATTGGAACTTTCTCAGTCTGATTATTTGTTAGAGTTTTCAGTAAATAAACCCATATATGGTCTCACTTTGGTCGATTGGCGCTCCATGCTGAGCTCAGCAACAAGGTCCTGTCCATGATCGGAAATATCCGAACTGAGTGGTGTATCACTCCATCGCGTTCTAGAGTCATGGCCGTATGAGTAGATACGAGCACTGGGGATGAGCGGAGGGAGGAGATCTTGAAGCCAAAAGACGCCGTTGTCTGCAGTCCAGGACCGCCTCCAGTGTCCATCAAGGCCATGAACCGCGACTATGCTATATGTCGAGTTAGCAAACACGGTCTAGTAGCTTAGTAGCTAGCGATCATCTAAGGCCCGTCTTACTCTATCGACGGCTCGGGAGGATCGGCGAGGAGGTGCAAACCCTCCATTTCGTCTAGGGGATTAATCCATTCCGCAGCCTCAGTTGCGGCAGAATCATGATCAGCACCACAAGCAGGATACCCCTAAAATTATGTTCTTGTCAGTCGGCAGGCCTGTATCAAAGGCCATGGCTGCCCCTACCTTAAGCAAGATGGAAACGATGATAAGCAGCCAACATGGAAAGACCATGGCGTCGAAGCCAGGGCAAGGCTAGCATCAGAGCTATGGGGCGCTAACAGAAGCTAGACCTGGCACTTGTATCGTCTTAGCTCTGACTAATATCTATAACAACCTTGGAAAAAGAATAGATGGTGGTTGGCGATGGTGAGACTCGGTTTGATCGGATTTCAAATTTGAGAGAAATGAATGCGATCTGAGGATTCACAGAGAACACGTAGAATACCCCTCATCAAGAATTTTGTGGCGTTTTTCACATGACCAGCTAACGAATGCTCATTGGGCGAGGTCTGCGATCAGGCTGTGACGGATCAGCTCAACAGAAATCAATCTACGCGCCTGAATCTCTATTGTCTCCCAAACCAATTCTTTCAAACTCTTTTTCTACTGATCAAGAATAATAGAAGCCGCGCCTCAAATGTCTGGTTCTCAGCTCATCGATCAGCCCGGGGCTGGGAGTGAGCCGGCGCTCAACTCTGCCAGCACTCAAGTCTCGGCACCTCCTAGTAACCCAAGCCCATTATCAGCACCAAAGTCGGAGGACCCCCATAGCCGTCTCCCTTCGTCTGTTGAGGAGTACAAAATGTTCATCACGCTAGTCTTTGGTGTCTCTATCTTTGGTGCCTCGACCTTTGCCGTCGCTATCGGACAGATGACGGACCCAGTCGATATCTGGAAGCCAAACCAGGCTCCTTTCAGCATGCACAGGGTCCGCACATTTCTCGGATCTGCGTGGCTCTGTTTCATCCTAGCTATTGCCGTGGCGGGTTATAGCTCTAGCTTGCTAACACTCCTTAAGCGCCGAGCCGACGGCGTTTACGATAGTTCTTGGAGTAGGAGATGGGAGGGGGTTGGCATTGCGGCTTCCACACTTCTGTGGCTACTACTGGTAACAGCATTCCTATTCTTGTCTTTGGCTATGGTACCATACGCTGTTGTGCCTGGTTGGATTGCTGTGGGAGCCTGTTGTTTCTTTGGGTTATGCACAATGGCCATGTTATTGTTCCAGATCAGGTGAGTTTTATCCCAGTCAGGATAGGTCTGAGTGGAATATTTACTAATGGATTAACAGAGCACATTTGGACGGCAAATAAGCCTAAAGAAAAAGCAAGCGGTGCTCAAATTTACAACTGGAATGCCTGAAAAGTTGGAATGTGTGAATCGATAGTTCTGATCCCACTACAACTACGTCAACTTGATGTTCACGCGGGAATTAAGTCTAATTTTCGTGCCAGTAACATAGAATACAAATGTAGATCAAGTCTATCTCATGGAGTTGCAGCGTTAGCGACCTTGATAGGCGTTACGCCGGGCTAACTGATGGTGATAAACAACTAGGAACTTTACAAATGAGCTTCTCTCACTCATATTGTTAATCCTCCTGTTTCAAGCTAATGTGCACATTGGTTTATCGCGTCTGAGATATGTGCAATGTTTTTCTACAACGCAAAAACGCTTAGATCGAGTGGACGATGTGACCCTATAGGGTAAATCAGCCTCAGCAAGAGGTGAAGCCAGCCAAAACATGGAGTAATGGAAACTGAATTCCGTGAGCCGGCAGTCCTCGTCGGAGACATAACTCCAGAATGCAACCAGAATTTACATAACTTGTGGAGGGAACAGGGGCTATTGAGGCCTGATTACGGGGTACATTACCTCATACATTACCTCAGGGTCCAGAGTGGAGAACCGGGGACGGTAGGGCCAAGTCAAAGGGGCATACTGGTAACGAATCGCTTGATGTTGATTCAAATCCATTTTGTGCCAAGTCGACTGTGCCTCTCTATCTTTCTCTGGATTTGGTGAGCGACTTTTGGATACCCACATGAAACACCATTTCTGCGGAGGAGCACAAGTTGCGAGGCATAAAAAAGTTCAAGAGGGCGCAAGTATCAACAACTGACCCCAACCAACCCCCATTCCCCAAATCAAATCCTTCAGAAAGTCCCTGACACATTGGGGACGGGGGAACAGCGGAATGTAACCGAGGTTAGGGCTCGGAGGAGGGAAGGGAGAATAACCGCTCAGGTTTGGAGGATCAGCAAACTTGCTGGGGAGGGTGCGCGGGTAGGGCGGCAGCACGCAACACACACGAGATATCGACGAAGCTGACTGCATCGCCATGCTCGGGAAGAGAAGCCGCGGCATGGCTGCCACGCGGGCTTTGCATTTGCAGGAGGGACGGGCGTTCAACACCCTCTTCTTCTGTGCAGCTTCCACGCGATGTGAGACAGACGTCAGGCGGGAAGAGTTTTCGAATGTGCAGTGTAGAGCTGTTGAGAGTGTGTTCTTGATATCTCTTTGGAATATTGGTTTGAATAGTTACAGTTGATACGAGTCAGGTATGGATCAGTTGGCGAACCGTGATCAGCGTGTATCGTTTGGATGTTGACCGATATGACTGACTGTTCATAGACGGTAACCACAGCCTCACGATAGAGAGAGGAAACGTGGTGGCATCATCACCAAAGATCGTCAAAAGAATTCCTCGGACCGCTCGTCAATAACTGCAGAATGGTGCGATAGGCGCTGAAACAGCTTCAGCTGTCACAGCAGCGGCATTTTCACCCTCGCCACGTGTGGTCAAAGAATCCCATCACCAACGCCCTTGTCATACCTCCCAGGTTTTCTCTCAGGGCTGTGCAATGCTTGTGTTGCCTCGCCAAGCTTCCACCGTCCGGTGGTTCGACGGGCCAAGACTTCATACAGCCTGAACGGACTATCGGAACCCGAGCAAAACAAAATCGCGACGATGTAGACAGATGACAAGAGATGACAAGAGATGGGCAAGATTTGGGGTCCCGAGGAAGAGGCAGAGACAGCAGGAAGCACAGACGGGGGAAAACAGAGACAGAGACAAGGAAGAGGCATGACGAGCTCAAGGGTCATCGATCCACCAAAGTGGAAGCTCGTCCGACTTGACGACATGTAACTCGCGCTTGGCAAGCTTGGCGCGCTTGGTTGGCGCTTGGCAACGTCTTGGCCAGCGCGCTTGAACGGCCGCATTCTCCAACAATCTCCACATTATGCTCACCAGGCTCATTGTTTATGGGGTCCCCATGGGGTTGCTCTCTCCTCTCTCCCCGCTCCTGTGCTTTTCCCTCAAGATCCCTCGCGTAGATGTTGAACTGCACAAAGTCATACGGTTGAATCTGATCTGATCTCATCTCTTAGGTGCGCGAGTTCTGCCCCATCTGTGCTTCCTGCCTCATCCTTGAGCCGTGGTCTTGGGACTCGGCTCAAGAGATCCTCGACAGACAATGACAAGCCCGAAGGCCAAGATGACAATCTTCACTAGTAGTACGAAGGAGGGGAAAACTTGGTTGATTACTCCTCCTTGACAGAATCCAACAATTCCCCTCTCGGTGATTGGCCTATGCATATTTTTAAGCATGAAAGTTGGGGCAAAAAGGCGGAGTAGGGGGAGGATGGTGGAGAGGAGACGAGCGTGAAGAGTTTTTCCATGACAGGGATCGACGCGCCGGGGCGGAATGAGCGGAGGGAATAATGCACGAGATAATGCAAGAGATTACGTCAGGTAAGTGCGGAATGTCTCAGGAGAGTTATACCTGGCCTGGGACTCGTTCTGCAGAGGCACCCCTATCCCTCCTCCTCTGGTTCCCAGACATGCAAGCCAAGCGACTACGTATCTCGACTTATTAGCAACGAGAAATGCGAGGTTGCTTCCGTTCGCCCGGCACCTTCAACTCGTGGAAGCCACGTGTCGGCTATGTCGTCGAGGTGTGTTGCCGCCGCGGTCAAGGATAGCCGCCCTTCTGAAGTTCGACGCTCTTGTCTCTGTTTCTTCCCCCTTCTCATGCGCGCATGCACCCACACGGAGAAATCGCACCACCGCTGCCCCCCAGACAAGAGACCGCTCCGCCAGCGCGGGAATAGCCTGATAGCGGAGTCATTGGGGCGTCTTGGCATGCGGGGAGACCAAATCTGTGCTGCGGGGGATCTAGGATCATGGATCTCAGAGATTCCATCTCGTACAGCAAGATGGACTGAGATGGCCAAAGGCTCGGCGACCTCTTCAGCCAGAGCGGCGGAAGGGCACATGTGGGCTCAGCTCGACGTCGCCTCCTTGTGGCGGATGGGAGACGGTGATATGGATGATAACCTCGCCAAGGACACCTCGCGTGGCAAGTTTTGGACAAGGCTTGCATAGCTTGGCACAACAAGTAATCTGTCAAAAAATATGGAGATGATGTGTTTGGGGGCTTTGTGAGGAGAAGGGGAGAAAAGAGACATGTCCTCTCTCCACCCCCGATGGTCTTGTCTTAGCCCACGTGGATTAACAGCTTGGCTTTGTTATAAAACAGCCTCTTCCTCTTCGCAATTCTGCTGTTGTTGATCCCGAGCTCTCTATCATCATCATCTCAGTCCCTCCCCTCTCTCTCCGCGCCCACCAACGCGTCAGAGATTTCCCGTCTCCATCCCAGAGCCTCTTCTAGCTTGGTGACCATGACGGCACACGATAACCTCTCATATACCCAGCAGGAGGTGCAAGAGCCCATCCGGCCCAAGACCTCCGATTCCTCCGACTGCAAGGTCGAGGGTATCGAGGAGGCACTCGGTGAAAATGTCGAGTTCGTCGACAAGGCCACTGAGCGGGCTGTCTTGAGGAAGCTCGACTACCGCATCGTCCCCATGGTGATGTGGGTGTATCTGATGAACATGATGGATCGAGGTATGCTCTTGATTCACTGCTAGCCTGTGGCTTCAACTAACTGATTTCCCACCAGTCAACATTGGCAACGCCCGTCTATTCAATATGGAAGCCGATCTGAACATGAAGAACAACGACTTTCAGCTCTCCGTCTCGGTTCTCTTCATCACCTACTGTGTATGTTTATCTCTTCGCCGCACTCGAAACCTCGCAGTCTAACATCTTTCAGCTCTTCGAATCTCCTTCAAACCTGATCATCAAGAGGCTTCAACCTGCTCGCTACCTTGCCGGTCTGACCCTTTGCTGGGGCATCACCGCCACCTTCAGCGCCTGGGTGAACAACCTCGGTGCCCTGATTGCCTGCCGTCTTCTCCTCGGAGTCTTCGAGGCCGGGTTCTTTCCGGGTGTCGTGCTTTATTTGTCGATGTTTTACGGACGCCGCAGCTTGGCTCTTCGCATTGCCTACTTCTTCTCGACCGCTGCCATCTCTGGTGTTGCTGGTGGTCTAGTTGCCTATGGCATCAGCTTCATGGACGGCGCGCTCGGCTGGAGGGCCTGGCGTTGGGTCATTCTCATCAACGGTGCTCCCACTATTGTGACTGGCATTATTATTCCCTTCGTGCTGCCCAACAGTCCTGAGACCTGCAAGTTCCTCACGGATGAGGACAAGGTCAACCTCCGAAAGGTCCACGAGCAGCAGGTCGGCAGGGCACGAAACAGCCGTGAGCTTCTTAAGGAAGATGTCATGGATGCCGTCAAGGACTGGACTACATGGGCTTACTGCTTCGCTCTCTTCCCTACTCTTGCCATGCTCTACTCTTTCGTTGTCTTCCTCCCCACCATCATTCACGAGCTCGGAGAGTGGAACTCCGCCGAGGTCCAGGCCATGACTGTGCCCATCTACGCCATTGGAGCCATCGTCTACCTCATCGGCGCCCGTCTCAGTGATCTCACCCAGCGCCGAGGTTACTTTGTCATGGGCGGCATTAGCTCTGCCATCATCGGCTACGCTATGCTTATCTCTGGAAAGGGTCCTGCTGTTTCCTACGCTGGCTGCTGCTTCGTCTCCATCGGCATCTTCCTGTCTTCCGGTATCTCGTTCGCTTGGGTTCCCAGCAACAACCCGCGATACGGCAAGCGTGCCTTCTCGACCGGTATGCATCTGACCGTCGGCAACGCTTCCGGTGTCGCCTCTCCCTTCCTCTTCGACAACAAGTACAAGCCTCACTTCCGCCCTGGCTACGGCGGTAGCATGGGCATGCTTGCCTTCTCTATGCTCCTCAACGTCATCCTTCACCTTCACTTCAAGCGACAGAACAAGCTCCGTGATGAGGGCAAGCAGGATTACCTCCTGGAGGGCAAGACTGAAGAGGAGATTGAGTCTATGGGCGAGCGAAGCCCCCGTTTCCGCTTCACTACCTAAACCAGTACGGATAATTTGTTTGCGAGATTTGAGCTCCTAAGCTCTCGTCGGTCCCTTGAGCATTTTCAGTACGTGGAGTTGGCGGGGCGATGGGAATCTGGGCTTTGCATGGGCTGGAGAATGGGAATTGGGAATATGGTTTCTTGCACAGTCTGGCTCTTTGGGTTCTTGACAGAATTTGATATGGGGAACTTAGATCTGGGGATTACTCCCTTAGATGAGGATACAATTTTACCTATTATCTAAATATTCATTATTTCTATGCTATCGTGACTGCAGCGGTGAGTGCAAGACCAGGAATGGAGGCTGCAGGGGTTCGTTTAAGATATCGGAGGAGCCTCATCTCGCCAGAGACTGTTTGTAATTTCTCCGTTCCAGCACAAACTGCACGCCGGAACAATTGCCCAAAATAGTGATTACGGTGATCAAATAATACTACGAGCCAAGACATCACTCCCAGATCCGCAATGAACCCTGCACTTGGTGGCTGTCACTGCCGTGTTTTGTAGCCGACCTTAGCCATGCATGTCCGTCGGCCAAGAAAGTTTGGGGGCACAGTGGTCTTGGCTAATTGTAGATCACGGTGAGATATCTACAGGGATGCGACTTGACAGTTACTAACGGAAACTGACAGTTTTGCCACTGTTGCGTTGTGATCGACTTGCATATGCCTGATGGCTGTCAAAATTGATGTCATATCTTAAAACTCGTCTTATAGTTGCCATTTTAAGAACAAATCCTCTTCACGGGAAGCTCATGTCTCCATTAGGTTAGTTTTATGAGAACACTCCAAAGTGGTCGTAAGCGACTTGTCTTGGGTTGCTTTTCCTACCTCATCACCGGATTTACCACTGTTACCTGAGGTACCTGGTCAAGAGTACTTGGCTGTAGATGTGTGTAAGAAACTCGAGCGTTTTAGCCTGCAGATAAAAGCTCCAATGAAAAAAGAGTTCGCTGCAGCCTCCATCTCCGTAGTCTGACATCCGTAGTTGCGCAATTGTCATATTCATGATACTTGGGATGCACCTTTTAAAGATATTTGGGCTTTATTTACTAGGGCCATTGGGGTCGAATTCCTGTATCCGGGCCTTTTTTGGTACTCGACTTCAACCCTGTCGCCTAAACATGTGCCGTTCAGAAGGATGTCTTACTGCCTGCATATTTAATGCCCGGCTTTTGACCTCCCTCGACATCGTTTACAGGGGGCATTGCTTATGATGCTATGATGTAATAAGATACTACGTTCTTTGTTGTTGTAGAAGCTGGATACCAAGCATTACAGGTAGATCGAGTTCCCTTAGGCAAGCTTTCCATACCGGCCGATGAGTTCTTTGAGCGCTTCAAATCTGATCGGTTTTACCAGAGTCGTGTCCATGCCAAACTCATCCACCATCCTCCGTCTCTCCTCTTCAAACCTAGTTGCAATGAGTCCTACAATGATGGCAGGACTAAGTTCATTTTCCTTTTCGTATTGCCTTATGACCGACGCCGCTTCCATTCCACCCATGACCGGCATGGAAATATCCAGTAGGATGAGCCTACATCGTTGGGGGTTTGCCTGGTACGTATCTACAGCTTCTTGGCCATTCCAAGCAGTCTGATACTTGAGTCCCAGCCTATCAAACAACGTGGTCATAACTTTTTGATTCACTTTGTTGTCATCGACTAGCAGGTATTTGGACTCTTCAGGTGAGGCGAGAGTGCTATCCGCTGTTCCAAGCTCTGTTGCGGCGACATTTGCTCTGTTAACTGAGGAACCGATGCCACTCGAGGAGGCGCCGGGCTGTTCCATATCCGGAGGTTCTTTGGAGTTCCTCTTTATAGTGCCGGCTCCGGAGTTGCCCACTCTTGTCGACGGATGTGTGTGTCGAGGGCGCCCTGATGTGCAATGATTTGTACAGAGCCAAAGCTTTTGCCACCAACGCTGTTGGTGTAGCGTCAGACGGACAGTGGGATTGATAGCTCTACAGCCCTCCAGGAGATTGAGATTGTTGATGATTAATAAAAAAATGGAGAGGCGAGGGGCTGCCTGTTGACCGTTGGTTGTAGGCTCTTGAAATGGCACCACAGCTTGACTAAGCGATCATGGAGCACTATCTCGCTTTTTGGGTCTACGATTCGCGGCTGCTAGTGACAA
The DNA here is from genome assembly GCA_012931995.1 of Fusarium albosuccineum. Lineage (NCBI taxonomy): Eukaryota > Fungi > Ascomycota > Sordariomycetes > Hypocreales > Nectriaceae > Fusarium > Fusarium albosuccineum. The sequence goes on from JAADYS010001482.1 coordinate 21,926, forward strand.
AACGTGAGGGAACGAGTAGATGCATCCTTCACGCATTTCATTAAAAGTAATTCACAAAATCCTCGCCTTCAGTGATGCTCAGATATCAGCTAACACTCTAAGATCCACCATACAACTTTGCCATTCCCCACTCCATAGTCTTCTTTATCGCTTCATCCTGGTCCGCAACTGGCTCATAACCTAACCGACTCTTTGCCTTTTCCAACGACCAGCAGCAACCCGTGTCCAAATGATCGATGCCAACCCTCCGAAGAGTTGGCGTCACGGTGCCTAGTTTAAGATTTTGATGACCCATTCGCCCACCGATGCCATTACCTGCATTGCCGGCAGTGATATAGCTGTGACCTCCTCCGGAGCTACTGGATAGCCAGCAGCAGCATAGCACCTGCGAGCGAAGTCAAAGAATGGTTGTGGTTTACCGTCTGAAATGAAGAACGCTTCTCCCGCTGCTTTTGGGGCAGAGTCAGGGTCAAGCAGGGTGCGCATGGCAAGAATGTGCGCCTCGGCAGCTTTGTTGACATATAGAAACTCAAAAACCTTTGTATTGTTGCCAATTTGCATCTTTTGTTCTCGCTTTCGAATGCTCAGAACTAGCTGTGGGATAAAGTTGCCGTCATTCTCGCCGTAGATGGCGGGTATCCGGATCACTGCTGTGTGAAGCTGAGCAGAGTTCTCTACCAGGACCATCCTCTCAGCCACAGCTTTGGATAAGCTGTACGTGTCGGGAGCGTTGGTCTCGTCGTATAACTTGACCTCATTCTCGGTCACAGGCTCCTGCGTGGGAAAAATTGCAGAGTCGGAAGAAGTAAAGACGAAAGCGCGCGTGTCGGGGCAGGCTACAGAAGCCTGAAGCAGAGCTTTGGTTCCATCGACGTTGGACCGGAGCAAAGTGGCAGTGGTGTCGAGGTAGGACGGAGATGCTGTGTGTATGACAGCGTGGGGCTTGACCGTCTCAAACGCTGCTTTAACGTCGGCTTCGATAGCGAGGTCTGCAGAATGAAGCGATATTCGGGAGTGATCAGTAAGAGATGATGGCGCCATAGGGTGCCGGCTGAGAATCGCAATATGTATTGATGGGTCTTCAGCAAGTTGCGTGACGATGTGACCCCCAAAGAAACCGCCACCTCCAGTGACTAGCACGCGCACGGCTTCGGGAGCTTCATGGTGAGTTTTTTTGTTGGACATTGTTATTGTAGATGGTATGCAAGTTATGCCATAAGGCTCACAAACGACACAAATACAGGATTCAGTGGCAGAGTTCGAGGATCAGAAAGGCCACATTTATCCGTTTTCGGGTTCAGTGTTGATATCCGGTGTAGGCTGACTGCGTCAGTCTCTAGACTTGATTGGTTCGCAAACCTCAATGCTGACGTGAGACAGAGTCCGAGGACACCCTCACCACACGACAAGTTTAAGGTTCTTAGAGCATACAGAAGGGGTATAAGTCGGATGTGTTCTCGATGACTTGGATACAAAATATGATCTTCTTCAGCACCAGGGCTTATCCCGCTATCAAAACTCCAGCTCCATCAATACTTGCCGCTGCCACATCGCCCAAGCTAAAAGATGGATAGAATCTTCCAGTTCTGACTGACCCCCTTGGCAATGACGAAAAGAATGGCAGAGGTCGCGTATGCTGTGCCGCAGAACATGATCAAAGCGGGATACCGATCACCACCACCAGCACCCAAGATGTTGCCCGAAATTGGCACTCCGGCTAGGGTAGCGAAGCTCACGACGCTGTAGGCCGTGCCATACCGTGTGGCATACTCCTCTGTTCTGCACAGTTGAGCAACGCAGACTGGTGTCAGACTGTATGCGGTGCCACTAAAGAAGCCGTAGGCGATGGCAAAACAGAGGAGCAGAGAAGTCCTCGACCCCGCATGCAGCCACAAGCCGAATATTGACAAGGCAGATATGATTGAAGAGATTATCATGACGTTGAATCGACCAGCTTTATCAGCAACAATACCAGGTAGACCACGTCCAACAGTCGATGCGGAGTTGAGAATTGCCAAAATGTTGGGTGCAATATTGTTGAGTCGATGGAAAGAGGCATATGTCGTTATATATGCTGGAGGCACCAACACGGCCCAATCCAACACAAAAATTGCCGCCATCGTGAGCGTGAACCTGATATCTCTGAAACCTTTCCAATCGAGGACAATGCGAGAGTTGGAGTTTCTGGGGAGCCTTGTTTTCAATAAAGCCAGGCTACCCAAGAAACAAGACGCACTTATCAGAGCGAAACATCGCATGGTCCAGGCGAATCCGATTTGATGAGAAAGATGGGAAAAGACAAGAGGATAGCACAAACCTCCGATTCCACCCGCAGTTGTCGCAAGGCCTGTTGCAAGGCCTCGATTTTGCATGAACCAATGCCCGAGGGTGGCGATGCTTGTGGTCCATATTATTGAAGAGGAGATGCCACCTAAGCAGCCAAAGGCGAGCATGAACTGATAGTACTCTGTCCATCAATGCAAGTCAGTCTAGAGATCTCTTTCGTGAATATTCGTCTGTCATACTTGTACAAAAGCTCGTACAGATGAGCGAAACCACCAAGCCGCATGCTCCAGTAGGTAACAAGTATTTGAGTCCATATGTATCGAATACTGGACCTAGGGCGATGTAAGAAAAGTTGTATGCAGGTGGTGTTGCGTATGGGGATAACGTACCCGCTAGAAAGCCACCAAAAAAGAAGAGAAATGCAAAGACGCTAAAGATCCATGAGATCTGTCCCTCGGGGTAACCGTCAAGCTGATTGACAAGAAGCCATGCTTGGAAGATGCCAGTCGAATTCAGAAGACCTGAGGCCGGGAATAAGGCCAACCAAGCCCCAAGAACGACGCTGTACGCTTTGATGCCACGGTCAGGATAGGACTCGAAAGTAGACGGTACTTCGTTCGAGACAGGCATCCTAAAGTTGGGAAGATGGTGGCATTTCTGGATAACCCTTGGGGTGCGGGGTCTTTACTAGGAGGCTGGATATTCACAGTGAGGGTTGTCAATGGAAAGGCGTGATGTGGGTCGACAACAAAGATAAGACCTTCCAGGAAAATCACGATAAACGATGTAGAATATCCAGCTATGTGATAGAAAAAGAAATTTAAATCATCCCTACAGCTATCATTAAACCCTCCCAACGCCAAACCATCCATGATATCCTTGCAATTATCTTCCCACATGCCGAAACCCCTCCCAATTTTGGGCTATCAGTTGAGTCTCCAAGTTCCATGTCGCTTATCCCATGGATTATCCGCGAACAGACTGGCCTTGTTTTCGTCCACATCATTCTCAAACTCGTGACTGTCCACCCCGACAAGCTTCTTGTTTACGACCTTCAAGCATGGCTCTCCCTGCTCACGGTTTCCCGTCTTCTTGGAACCATGGTTGTTCTGGGGCCTGTATCCATCCACATTCTGCAGCCGTTCTTTCAGAGAGTTGTGCAGAATTGCGCCTCTTGGAATATCGCGATAGGCGCCACCGTTGGGAGAGAATTTATAGGGCTCCCAACCCCGTTCCAAAGGATTTTCCGCATCGTTCAGCTCCCACCGAGGTACAAATGGCATAATTTCTAGAGGAAACACGGTTAGTCAAGTTGATTGATCGAAAGTAGCACAGTAACTTACCCATAAACTTCCACATCAAGACCTTGAAAAGGGCGGTACCGTATCCAAAAGACAAGCAGTCGTGCATGAATCCTTTGATGATGTCGCTCTGAACAGGTCCTGTGTTCATGTTCTCCTTGAACTTGTCGAGGCTCGAGTTAAACCAATGGACTTTAGCAGCTGGCTCCTTCTTGCCGACGCGATCGACCTCGCGGATCATCCACTCCAATGCCATATCGCTCATTTGCAAAGCGTTGTCGTCGAGGGGCTTGTCGAGATTGCTGGGCTTCCGAGTACTCCAGATATACTTGAACCGTTTCCACCAACTCATCTGGCTTGGGTCCCGGTCCTTTCGGTCCAGAGCTGGCCATCCGCCACCAATGTCGCCGTGATTACCAGGGAACCAAACCTCGCGGATATCTTCATCCTCCTTGTTGTCTTCATGATAGCAGTTGCGGATGTCTTGAGCAAGCAGGGCAGGCTTGAACTTGACACGTCGTTCATCGACAGCAACAGCATGGCGAATGTGCTTTGCTGTGCCGCTCACCGTGATGGGAGCTGGTGCCTTGGTCTCGACTACCTTGACAGAGTTGACACAATCCCAGATACCAAGGAAGAAGACCTGAATGTTGGCGTGCTTACCGGGCGTCGCAGATTTTGCGGTGCGGCAGAAAGTCTCGCCAAAGGCCTCGATCTCCTTGCGCGCGGCTGTTGTCTCTGCGCTGTACTCGACTTTGACGGGGCCAGCAAGCATGCCTTCATCATGTTGATGAGGCTGCGACTCATCATGAGTACCATTTGGAAGAAGACGAGCGGTCTCGGACGCATGCCCGTTATGACCGTAGTTATCCTTGAAGACGTTGTGTTGCGTGCCAGAGTTCTTCTGGTCTTGCTTTTGCGCCGCGACACGATCGGCACTCTCAAGCTGGATGGAGCGCTGGTAGAGCCGGTATGCAAAGGGGACCATCTCCTCGTTGCCCTTGCACAGGAGACCAACCTTGTTGACCATGCGTGCCAAGTACTTGGCTGTGTAAGCACCGCGGCTGAAGCCAAAGATGTAAATCTTTGCATCCTATAGTGGCCCTGGTGTCAGTAGCAGTGCTCTGATAGCAAGAAAAACATGACTCACATCTTCATAGTATCGCATCAGGAAGCGATAGCCAGCCATGACGTGGGCGTCAAAGGTTGTGCCGAATCCCTGGTCGATGGACTTTGAGATTTTGCTGCGGAACTCGCCGAGCTTTCCCTTGTTGATGGAGGTTTCATTGACATCGTAAGTGCCGATACCAGCTTTCAACGCGGTTAGGAGGGTTTGGCAATTGTTAAATGGATTGACGTACTCTGATAGTAGTGAAACTGGTTGGGATGGTTACGATCGAGCTTGCGGAGGATCTTTACGACATTTGTGTCGGCGTTGGTGCCGCTAAAGGTGTTGCCGGTGCCATCGAAACAGAGGATGAGCTTCTTGTACTCGTCAGTGGTGCTAGTTGCGGCGTCGATAGCGCTAGCCATGATGTCAAGAAAGTAGTGACAGTTCAGTCAGATAAAAGTTGATTGGTTACACTCGGGAATCAAGAGTTTCGCAGGCTTCTGGGGATTCAATTCTTTTTATCTTTCATGGGAGCGCAGACAAAATCCTCACTCTGCCTGTCGCGTCTCACATTCAGCCCGCCTCGCACAGACGTTCACGAGCCATGTGCGCGATGGGGGTGCTAGAAAGCTGAGATCTAGGCCTCGTGTAAGGGCATTAGCTAGCCTCAGTCAAGCCTCTTTTGCTCGACAAGATCGTGCCGTGCCGCGCGTGCTTCTCTTTTAGGACGCGCAGAGCAATAGCCCGACGAGCTAGTGGTGAACTACGGGATCTCAGCAAGCCACTATCGAGTGGGTAGCCACCAGCTGAAATACCAGTGCGCGAACCCCCGCTACCCCGGTAGCACACCACCAGGGCCTAGAACCGTCCCGTGGTGGCACAAGAGCGATAAACTCGCTAGAGTTATCCACTTGAGAGGCAATACAGAGCGCGCTTTTTTTTGTATCACTGGGACCAGTTGTATGATATTGTCGCACAGTTGGCTATGGTCCCGGACTGATCACCCCGGCTGCCAAGGACCCTTCGGGGCAGTTGGAGGCCGTCTTGGTAAAACACATCACGGTCTCGACCGTCCTGATAAGGGAAAATGGGATGAAGCATCGCACAGGAACAACTAACTCGTGTCACAACAAGCTGAAACGCAAACTCCGATACCAAAAGGAATGTGACAACTAATGGACGCGCTTGAACACGGTCGTTTGGCGATGGGGTCGCGCCGCGCCCATTGGTACCAGCGGGGCCTCCAATTGAGTAGGCGGCTAGGCATTCACCAAGCCCACAATCCACAACGCAAAGAATTGATGATAAGGCGTTGATCTGCAGAATGGCATAGGCTGCCCTAGATTTGCTTCGATGTTCTAGTTCCAGAAGCACACATGAACGCCAGAAATGTGAAATTGGAGGGTTCAGGGTAGGTAGGGGATGGATCCACAACCTGAGATCAATTGACATATTCTATATGATGGATATAAAGGCCACTATGTACATTCAAGGCAAGAGCAACTCCACTGTTCAATATATTTACCAAAAAAATCCCTAAAGAAATCCACTTTTGTCTCATCTAGTCGCTCACTGGATAGCCGTCGTGGTAAACCTTCAGCCAAGTCGGTACGGGTCGCCCGCTTAGCATCCATGACATATTGGCGGAGGGGCTCAAAACACAGACTTCCCACAGCTCATTTTTAATTGAAATAATCAAGGTGACTAATCTTGGCCCTCAATGCCAAAGAAACTTCCTAACTAGTCTTTCAAACGGGTTGCGGCAGGTGGCCTATCTAGGGACACAAAGTCTTGGGGGGTAGTCACATAGTTCAGAAGGTACCTCTGTTGTCGAAAATTAGTCCTAGTGTGCTCTGTCCCTTTGAGTAGTATAGTGCCATTAGACGGGCTACTTCAGAGGTAGACGACACGTGAAGTATTATTAGGACCTATAATTACATTTTCCCGACTTTCTATTACTAAGGGCACTTTTGGAATCATTGACACATTTCAACCTTGATTGGTCAGCGTGTCATTCCCCTCTCCTCACTCCGGGTCTCATGCCCGACGTGTCCCCGTCCCCCAACAACGCTCTCATTCATATATAATAATCGCGCGAGCAAAATCCTCAGCTGCCTCCAGGCTCTCACGCATCTTTTGCAGATATTAGCAAGCAATGGCTGATAGAATCAAGTATAGCAACGTTCAGTTGCAGAAATACTTTGATCGGATAGCCTTCCCTTCGGCATATCGGACATTCAGCGTCGCCGATCTCGGACCCGACGCACAGCTGCAGCTGTTACTTCGATTACTCAAGTATCAGCTCGCAAATGTCCCTTTTGAGAATCTCACACTTCACTACTCATGGCATCGTGTCATCGATGTCAATGTGGACCATCTTTACGACAAGGTAGTGGGAGAGAGGCGGGGAGGTTACTGCATGGAAAACAACAGCTTCTTTCACACCGTCCTACTCTCACTCGGATATGATGTCTACATGGCTGGCGCAAGAGTGTACAGCCCAGATTCATCGAGATATGGGGGCCTCTCCCATTGTCTGAACATCGTCACAATTGGAGCGGTGCGATACGGTATTGACGTCGGGTTCGGCTCACGATGCCCTGTGGCGCCTTTGGAGTTGATTCCGGGCAAAATCATCCCTTGGTCTGATATGGGGTATATGCGGTTGCGCTACGATCACATTCCGCAGGCGCTCTCCCGAAAGCAAAAGGTGTGGATATACGAGTTTCGGCAAATTGGAGAGGCCGATTGGGTTCCGCAGTACTGCTTTCTGGATGCCGAATTTCTACCCGAAGACATCCGCGTCATGAATTGGTCCCCATCGACAAGTCCGTCAAGCTTCTTCACATTCAAAATACTTTGTGTCACATTCACCACGGAAAAGGTAAACCTCACTGGCGATATAGAACAAGACAGAAAGGCTATTCAGGACAAGGAAGATAATGGCGACATTAATGGAGTGTTGATTCTTGATGGGGCTACATTCAAATGGCGCCGTAAGGACGGGGTACGTTGGGAGAGGGCATTGAAATCGGATACTGAGCGGTTGGAGGCATTGCAAGCGTATTTCGGTGTCGAGTTGACAGAGGAAAACAAGAGAGCCATTGAAGGGACGGCTGGGGCAATAGGGCCTTGAAGGCGTGCGCTGACAGTACATCGAATTATTACCATACCCACGGACATGTTTCTTTCGGACAGGAACTCGTGAAATGCAACAGTTAATTTTTAACCGATTTAAATCTAAGAAGTAAGATGTAACATAGTTTAGATGGTACTAGATGTATCTGGGGAGGCAGATATGCATGGTGATTCTGAGTCCGTGCTGATGGCACTGGCGTGGCCAAATAGAGTGTTGAGGCTGTTGGCTTGCCCTCTCAAGCATGGTCTCCTCGAATCTTCGATCTGGGTATGCTGATCTAGTCCAGATGGTAAAGAGGCTCAAGTTTGGCCGACTTCTGGAAGAATATGTACCGGTTAACAAACCAGGGCAGCCAATGTCGGACCTGGTACGCTGCGTGGCGTCTCGTTGGAACTCCAAAGATGTAGTCCAGCTCTTCCAGTGTTCGTTGCCTATGTCACCACTATTAGCTATGGTAGGTGTATGTGAGTCAATGAACTTACTTGGTCTCCGGGATGAGGAAGAAAATGACCACAAAGGCCACAACATTCAAGCCTGCGTAGAAACCGAAGGCGCCAGTCGGTCCCAGTCTGTCCAGAAGAGAGGGGAATGTCAAGGTCAAAGCGCTGCCAACGGCGTTGTTGACGCAAATAGTGAAAGCCGAGCCGATTTCTCGATGAGACAAGGGAAACGCTTCAGAGAAGTAGATGGATGGCAAAGGTCCGATGCCTGCTCCTAGTTAGCTTCTGTTCATACTACAGGTCTGAAGTTTGACTTACCAGGGCCGTACATGGCTGTAAATAGATAGATAAAGAAAGCTATCAGCGGAACCCTAGCACTCGAATCCTTGTCAATCAGAAAACTGAATCCCGCAGCTAGCAAACACCACGCCATGTTAGGGAACGTGATGAGTAGCAAGTTTCGACGACCAAACGTGTCCATCATGTATACAGCAGGGAACGCAAAGATGAACATGATAAGTCCGAACCCCATGGAAGCCAGAAGACAGTCTCTAGTCGAGTAGTTTGCGGCTGCAAAAATGGTTGATGAGTAAAACGCCATGATGTTGATGCCGCTGAATTGCTGAGAAATGACGATCCAGGACGAAGCGACTGTTGCTCGACGGAGACGGGGAACAGTGACAAGTTCCCACATTCGATGCATGAGTGTTTGGCCGCCGAATGCGTCCTTTTCTTCGATGATCTGGCGATGGGCGTAGTAGAGATCGCGAGCGGCCATCATTTCTGTGTTCCGGATACGACAAAAAGCATCAAATGAGTCTTGATAGCGGCCCTTCTTAATCAACCAACGAGGTGATTCTATAGTCTGTTAGTTATTATCTCTTAAACCTTGACGCGTTGTATAGGCAGAGTCTTACCAGGGCAGAACCACACACAAATGACCACAGGGATGGCGGGAGCAAATGCAGCGGCCAGCTGGAAGCGCCAAGCGAGGTCCCCAATCCTATACCATATGAGGTTGGAGCAAAAGCCAACGAAGATTCCAAAGGCCACCCATAACTGGAAACTCGTGACGATGCCGCCTCGAATGGGTGCGGGTGCGATTTCTGCAGAGTAGACTGGAATTGTCGAGATCTTGATACCCATTCCCAAACCCATGAAGAGACGGCAAATCAACAGTCCCCACCAATTCTGTGTAAATGCCTGGGCAAGAACGGGAAAGATGCAAAAAAGACCGGTGACGAAGATGGCACCGCGTCGTCCTATCCAGTTATTGATGGGGTCGGCTGCCCAAGCGCTGAGAAGACCAAATAGAGTAGGGCCCGAGTTGATGACGCCGACCAAAGTCGTATTGTGCTCTATGCCAAATTCCTGAGGAAACGAGAGGTTTGCACCATTCGCACCTGTGTTGTCCCAGCCTTGGATAGCAGATCCAAGGGAGCAAAGGGCGATGCTGTAGTAGAGGCTACGCGGAAGATGCCACTTGTGAGTTATCTCACGCCCGAGGAAATATTTGTCGTCTTCCGTCAACTCGTCGACAGTCTCGTATGCGTCTGGATTCTGGGCTGCCAGTGCGCCTCGGTAAAAGACATCCAGTTTGTCCTGAAAGCCATAGTCCTGACAGAAAGCGGTGACTTGGGTTCGAAGGTCGGCTCGGGTTATGCCGGCGAGGGGATTGCGAATCCTGTGGATAAGCCTGTTAGCAGTTATCTGTTAAATATTGTTGAAAGCATACTTGGCGTCCACGTTTCGAGCAAAGTCCTCGGGAGTGACGTGCTCGATCTGCGCAACATCATGCTTCACCTGATCTTCGATGTCAGACTTGCGGTCCATGGCGGCGCCCTGATAACCCCCAATTCAATGATAATGTATTGATAATTCTCACCAAGTCAAACTGACAATGACATGAAGTTACATGAGACGATAAGAGCCACTTTTATAGTTGTCGATCAGAGCGTCAGCTTGCGGGGAAGTGCATTACCCCGGACTTTGGCCAAGGGCACCCATCCCAAACTCGTCTGGGAAAGACACCATATCCACGGCATCAACCGATAATGGGACCCAACAAAGGGAGAATGGGCTAATTGGTCCTCCCCCGCATGGGATTTAGCGTCATGTGACGTGGTGTTGGTCGGGGATTACCCCGGATTGAAGCCTCTCGGCAAAGTTAACGCCGAGGGTATCTTGTCTGCAATTGGTTGAACGGCTAGTTTGCTTAGGTTTGGTGTTGGGCCGGCACACGCAGGGCAATGCCACACGCAGGGCACGGGAGGGGGATGGAACACACAGGGCAGTGGCACACACAGGGACACGGCACACGCAGGGCACTTTGGAACACGCAGGGAATCTTGGCATTGTTGAACAAGAGGCGCAAGAGATGGTCGGAGCGTCATTATATGGCTGTCTCCCGTCCACCCTTGAACATGAGCCGCAAGAGCTAGCAGAGTAGCTACAAACAGACATCTCATCTACAACGCCATAGTCATACCACCAAACCCTAGCAAAAATGGGAAGCATCGGAACCAAGTCTTGGCTCGACAAGCTCGAGGAGCAACGTACGTTGACCATCCTCTAGCGAGATGAGGCACAAGGTTCCAAGAACTAACATTGATAGTGAACGTCGATGTCGACTGGATGGCCCCGGAATGGATCAAGGCAAACCCATTTCACTTCCATGATCAGACCAGCAACCAGTTGTGGGTTGATATCCAACTCGGCGATGACTCGAACAAAGACCTGTTTGCGCAAACGACAAAGGAGCTCAAGAATGAAGGGTGGCTTGCAATCTATACCCGCATGGTGAGCAATCCATGAGACAGAGACTAGAGCAAACTTACTGATCATGACCTGCAGGCTGTTCTCATGGTCAAGAAGAACATTGATATGATTCAAGGACGCGTTCTTCTCCAGACCCTTCCCTCCAAAGCCTACGACTTTCAGGCCACTCTTGACCATGCTCATCTTTACGACCGCGAGTTTGCGCGAGCTGGAATTTCGCGAGACCGATTCTGCATCAAGATTCCTTCCACCGGCCCTGCCCTTAACGCCGCCAAAATTCTTTCGTCAGAGGGCATCCCCACCCTCGGAACAGCTTTGTTTAGTCTTGCCCAGGCCATCGCTTGCAGTCAGGCTGGCATGCTTTACATTAGTCCCTATTATAATGGTTTGCCGCACCGGATTTAGCATTAGAATGCATCAGCTGATCACGCCTACAGAGACACGAGCTCACGACGAGCTAGAGCTTTGGCCAAACGTCAAGGACCCTGCTCTAGAGCACCCAAACTCTCCTCGAATTGTACAAATTCTTGAAACCTACAAGCGACTGTACAGAGAAACTGGTAAAGAGCAACCCCTATTGAAGAACGCCAGGTAAGAAATACAATCAAAAGTGTACACACATTCGCGCTGACCAGATCTTCAGCTTCATCTCCCCCGAAGAGGCAATGGCCGCTGGTGAAATGGGATGCCACTCCGCTACAATCTCGCACACTTGCCTCGAGAAACTTGCCAAGCTTCCCTATGATGCTTCCAAGCAGCCCGGAGAAGGACTTCCCAAGCCCGTTCATGTTTATAAAAACGCCAATCCGACACCAGAGCGTCTCAAGAAGCTCCTGACTATCGATCCATTGGCCGGACCTGACTGGGACGGCAAGCTGGCGAGCACCGACGTGGATTATCTCGCCAATGGTGGTGCCGAGCTCGAAAAGGCAAACGAAGCTGATAAGGCGACAAAGAATCGTTTGGCGGACGCGTTGACGCTGTTTATCGGAGGCGAAGAGCGAAGCAAGGCCAAGGTGGAAGCCATGTTGGCTCAGGTTTAGATGAGTTATGAGAAATCTTAGAAGCTGAAGATGAAATATCGACAAGTATTTCCCTCGCATCGTCTAAAAACGATATTCTTGAAGTATTGGATCTGTCTCAAAGTCGACGGCTGATGTCATGGAAATCGTAAAGTCGGGGCCCTGGCACCATTCCGGTAGAGACATCAAATTGCTAGCATCTGGTATGAAGTTGTATGGAAGCATCCCGTCTGCAGCAGGCCCTATAATTTGGCTCTCCGGTTGGGATTGGGGTTGTTGATTGCCACTTGTCTCGTTTAATGGATGTTTAGGCGGCATAATCACAACCTGGCCAGCCTCATTGGGCATGTGTTGTGGTTCTATAAATCCAACGGTCTCCATGTTAGAATCGTTAAGGAAGTCTGAAGGAGCCACTTGGTCTACCGGTGGAGCTGTGGTGCTAGAGACGTTGGGAATCTCATCCTCTACTCCATTAGAAGCGAACGCATTCCAAGAGGCTGTCTGGGGAGTAATGATGGGACCGGTCGGAGGAGAACAAGCGGGATGAGATTGCCGGTCTTGGCGATGCCCATCTGCGGGTTCCTGGTTCCTGAACGCCAAATCGGCGTCTGGGCTAGAGCTTGCCTCACCCGAGAACACCTCTGAAGGGCTACCCCGTATCTTGCTCTCCAACCTGGCCAACTCGTCAAGATTCATGTCGGCTGTAGGCTGGCGGTCACCTATTCCAGCCGTAGCTCGCCATGAGTTGACCTCGGCAAGGAGTTCGTCTCGCTCCTGAAGAATAGTCTTGAGACTCTCAACTAGATCGATGGAAGTGGCTTGCATAAGCTTATGACGTGATATGCTCTCATCGAGGACGTCGTGCTTAGAGAGGCGTGAGGGGTTCTTCCCGGCCAAAGCAGGGAGCTCTCGAGCCAGATCCTACAGTAGCATGTCAGTTGTCTAGGACGGGATTTTATGGGAGGATGACTAACATTTAGCCGTTCTCTGAAGGACTCCCGGCGCTTCTTCTCAAAGATCCGGTGTGCGGCCCGGTCATCTGCGGTGAAGTTCCGCACGCGTTTCTTGTGCGGCTTCGCAGAGGCACTGTTGGTGGCGTCTGATTGACCAGACGCAAGTTCCGCTCGGGCTGCCGCCAGCATTTGTTTTTGAACGCGCTTGAGTCAGATAAGGATGTGTTGCGCCTCCTCTCGATGATTCACTGATGAAGTTTCAGGCTTCAAAGAAACGCGATTGAGTAGGGGCCGTAGTCGGATGTCGGGCTCGAGGTGAGGCAAGCAAACAAGGTTCCCCACACATGATCGGTTCCCCTCTCATCTCGCCGGCCAATTGCGAGGCTCACTTGACACGCCAAGGATTGCCCTGCACAGGGCACGTCAGTGGGATAACTTTACCCTTTTTGCTCTGGTTTCGTTCACGAGGAACGGGTTCCGACCTGGACAGGTTTCGTCATTTACTGGTGGTCCTATCCGTCTTGAAATTACACAGGTGCTTGTAGCACTCCACCGTGACCCTTGTCACAACTACTGAGATGCCCAAAGGCAGACTTGTATAACTGCACCACGCAGCACAATTAAAATCCCCGAAATCCCACCTAGTCCCACCTAGTGCCTCGTCACATTGAGCACGAGATGGCATCTTGCAACGTCAAGTCCGGACGTTTCAAATTGGGAAGGCACATGTAGACACGCCAGCGCTCAAAGGATTCAAACGAAATGTAAAGACGCCAGTCAATTCTGTCAAGAAACATTACTTCATTGGAATTGATCTCTTCCAACTGCAGCCCCGATATCCTAGACCACACCTCCGACGTATAGCTCCGTTCCTGGGTATACTTCCAGCCCAACATGATTGCGGCCAGAAACATACGTCTCGGGCACCCCATAGCCGGGTCTTCTGATTGGGCGGTGGCAGCAGGATCTAGTTTGAGAGAGATAGAATGCAACAGGCTGAGGTAGTAGCAGGCTGCCAACAGGGTGCTGTATGTTGCATGAGATGTTCGCAGTATCCTTTCGATGAATGTCCTGAGGGGTATGACGGGACGAGTGCCTACAAGAGCTGGACCAGGGCAGGGCCAAAGAGCTACAAGCAGGCGGTCAGTAGAAGCTGGGAATAGTGCAATATTAGTCTTTGTCTACCGCGCCGAAAGATATTTAGTACCTATGAGGTCATCAACAAAGCCGATCTGGTTCGTTGCAACATGTGTATTCATGCTATATTTGGTGGTCTGAGTGGATTACTATGTCAAAGAACACGTGGAGTGGTTGCTGCAGAAATGGGGATGCTCTGCTGAAAGAGCCGTCCTTGGAGTGCCTGGATAGCTCTGCCTTTAACTCTCAGCTGTTTACCCCTCTTCCTCGTCACAGGGCACACACGTTTTGACGTGTCGTATAGCCGCCTTGTTACCGCGGTAGCGCACACAGTTTGGTACAGTATTCAGGCAGCGGCCTCACCGTCACTTGACGAGTCGCATTTAGACTTCCCGCAGACCCTGAAAATGTCTTACCGAGCCCTTGGCAGTCCAATGGCTTCGCTGGCCGCGTGGTTTGGGCGGGGACTGCCGGGTGCTGACCGGGCGCAGCTGATGGCTCGGCAGATGAGAAGGGCAGATCAGCACTAAAATACCGATTAGGGGGTACGGGGTATGACCGTCGTTACCTCCCATGACGTTACCCTTCGCCAATTTACGGCACGATACATATTCCAGGGTCTTGCTGTGCGGTACCTGTCCAGACTGTATCCTTCGGCTTCCTCCCGTTCACGAAATAGATGACAAATTGGGCCGACAATGTTTGCGCAGTGCTATTAAATGGCCCGTCACCCGGCACACCAAGGCGCATGTATTCCACCTGAGAAATCCCACATGATCTGATTCCCAGCCCCTCACTCTTCGACTCTGGCGCATTTTATCTCACGGACCCCGGGCGGGCGGAACTGAGTCCTGGGTCGGAACTCCGTTTGGCAACAGTTCAGTAACGGAGGACCCAAAGAGAACCAGTATCTGGTTCATTGTGTGTTGGTACATGGAGCT
Source organism: Fusarium albosuccineum (assembly GCA_012931995.1). Taxonomy (NCBI): domain Eukaryota; kingdom Fungi; phylum Ascomycota; class Sordariomycetes; order Hypocreales; family Nectriaceae; genus Fusarium; species Fusarium albosuccineum. Next base: position 37,034 of record JAADYS010001482.1, read on the forward strand.
AGAATAGGCTTGTAGAGTTGCGGGACGCTGTGCAAACTGGGAGTGAAGCATGGTGGACAAGTTGATGGTGTTCAGCGCAAAGACTTGGTTGAGGGCTAGCCAGGTGCGACTTTATTTAACAAGTCGGTCGCAAACCACACCACAGCTTCAGACTACGGTGCGAGAACGGCAGACAAGAATTATTAGGTACGTCAGTCTCATGTCTTGTTTGACAAGCCGCAGGGGCTGGCGGGGAGCCGGATTGAGCCTGGCTGCTGGCATTTTTTTTTTTGTTTATTGGGGGTTAAAGTCCTGCCCTCCTAATCTGGGTTCCCCAAAAGCCTGCTCTCTCATCCTCTCGGCTAACAGCATTTTTTCGACTTTTTTGCTCTACCCTGCTCCTCTGCTCTCCCAACGTGCATATCATTCTACAAGCATGGATCCGTCTAAAAATTCCCAGCACCCGACCGAGAGGGAAACGCTTGTCCGCAATTTATACGGCATCTCACCAAGGGTACCAAGATCACCGACCCTTCTCCATCAACAGTTGGAGGTATTAACATGCTCCAGAATACCCCAGGCTACAGGAAGCCAGGCTGATCAGTCATTAACTGTCAGGGAAGAAAGTACTTTGATTCGGGCGACTTTGCGCTGGCACAGGCTCAAGGGTCGTCGAATATGGGCTCTGTCACTACCGGCGTCCATCACCCACTTCGAAGCGGCATATCACAACCTTCAGCTCCCGTACCAAGCTCCAGCAACGTACGAGATGGCGCCGACCAAGATGCGCGAGGTGAAAGAAAGAGCAGCGAGATGAAGTCCGATAGTCACCTCAAAGAGGAGGTCGCTTCTCAGCCCGGAGGTGACCCTGGAAATTCAGAGGAAGCGAGGAGAGAGTAGATATTGGCTGTCTCTCGCGGTCAGCCTAGAGGAAAGTTCTTAATCTCTACCGACTTTGGAAATATTTGGTTTCGGGTATTGAAATTATACCGCTGTGTTCATTCCAGTTCAGTCCTGTATTAATAGTTTTAATGGCAGTCTCTCTTATCTCCTGCTCATTAGATAGTAGAAATAATCTGCCTTAGATTTCAACATGATTTTAGCTGCTTCTAGCTAACGCCTTATGCCGTTTCTTCTACTAGTAGTAGGCCACGTTTTTTCTACCTACTAGACTAGAAGAAGATCTTATTATACATAGTAGAACAGCCAAGTCCAGCACCTTCTTCGAAGCAGTATACCCCATCCTTCAGCTCCCGTACCAAGCTCTAGTAACGTATAGGATAACGCCAACCAATAACCTCGAGGTGAAAGAAGGTTGATCTGAGTATCCAATTAATAGTTACCGTAGCTTCTCGTGAAATCCGGACTGCTTTTTGTCTCCGCCTTTCCACTTTTACCCGCTAAAACGTCACTATCTAGCAGTTGTATTGGCTACTAATTCTCCTAGCCGAACTCAAACTTGTCCGGATTTCACGAGATGCTACGGTACTTCTTACCTCTGGGACTTACACTTCTTGCGCTCTCTCTAGTAGACCCTCATTCTTACGAGCCCCATCATCGGTCTTGTGGGAGGCGGCATCGTCAACAACGCCATCCAGTATCACTGAGCCTTCAAACCGTGTATTGATCTCTTCAAGCTTAAGTCCCTTGGTTTCGACAAACGTGAAGTAAGCGATGATGAGAAAGACAAAATTCCAAGAGGCGTTGATGAAGTAGAACTTCCAGCCCAGATCAGCCATCGCATAGGCCATAGCGAAAGAGGCGAGGAGACTTGAAGCATATCTGTCAGTTGTATGTCATGAATGAGAGATTCTTGACGAATCAGAACCTACCCGAATCCAGAATCAAGCATGCGAAAGATGGCAATGCCCGTGGCACGGAGCTTAAAGGGCGACACCTCCGTTGGGTACAAACTCGTCATGGGCGTAATGGAAAAGGCGTAGAAGCCCTGAAAGACGAAGATGACAGCGATGGTGCCATAGATCCCCGAAGTATTGGTGCTCTCGCCGTATCCTGTGTACGACCGTCAGCGTCCATGCTTGAACAACATGGTGAGACTCACGTTTGATAAGGCCACCGATCAACAACAGCGTTGCCGTCATACCGCCGACACCAATAAACGTCTGGACTCTGCGACCAAGAATATCGAGCATAAAGCTACCAAGAATGGCTACAGCGAAAGACCAACAGTTGATGATGGCCTGCACCTGTGTCTGGGTGACGGTGTTTGTGATGCCGGCTTGGCTGAGGATCTTTGTCAGGTAGAACCTGGGAAGTAATGGTTAACAAACAAGGCATTTTGTGTTGACGTCCTGACTCACGAGATGATAAAGTTACCAAACATGTTTATCATGGGGCCAAAGCTGCAGAGAATAGCAAGTCTCCGTCTGTTCGCCTTGGTCGCGATGATTTCCCTCCATGGGTTGCGAGGATACTCTGCTGCCTCGCGAACAATGGTGTTCTTGATCTCTTGCAGCTCCTCTTCTCCTTTCTGAAAATCTGTACTATTCTTGCCCTGCATAATAATCAAGACTTCCAAAGTCTCCTGATTTCGGTCGTGCGCAATCAGCCAGCGTGGAGACTCGGGCACAAACGGAACGATGAGAACAGCCAGTACACTGGGGATGAACTGAAGCAGAGAAGGTAACCGCCATGCCCAAGTGCTCGGGATGTTCTGACTGCCGTAGTTGACGATGGCCGAGAACAGGCTGCCGACGTAGTAGCAAGAGAAGAAGAGGCCCAGAACGCGCGCACGACGACGAGGTGGTAGCAGCTCCCCCAGCAACGTAGGTGCAGCTCCGTTACTAATAGCAGAGCCGACGCCGACGATGAATCTCGCTACGACAAATATTGCAACGTTTTGGGAGGCGGCCTGCAGAATGATACCGACAACAGTGACGACTGAGGCAATGTAGATGGCACGTCGACGGCCGAAGTAGTCTGGAACTGGCTGCATGAGAAAGGCACCAAAGATGCCGCCCATCCACATGGCAGCATTGTTGAGACCCTCAGTGGCGGTGTTGAGATGGAAGTACTCCGAGTATGAGGGCAGGATCAACAACCCATTCATCACGGACGAGTCGTATCCTAATGTCTATGCACCAGTTAGCAAGAGAGGGTTTGGCGATTCTTTGACTTACAGCCGAATTAACAATGGTGACAGCGAGCAACAGAGGCATCAGCACCCTGTGGTCCGCAGGCACCAGCCTGGAGACATGTTTTCGCTCAAATCCCATCTTCAAAGTGGTTCCCTTCACGGATGTTGGTGTGGGAATACTTGAGAGCCAACCTTGTCCAGTCTGTGGAGATTTAATCCTGGGGCGAGAGCCATTGGAAGGATCTTATACTTTGCTAATGTGACATTTCCTATCTGATAATTCCCTGTTGGCTATTGGCCGCAGGCGGCATTATCATTCCTGGGGTACAGACCGAGCCTTATCTTGGAGATTCTTATCGTAGATCTCTGGGGAGCCCCCTCAATACCCTGGTCAGGCTCGAGCTCGGGCGAGCTCACCCACTAGTCTAACCTTCTACGACCGATGCCTGTAACATAAGAGCTCGGGTATTTGAAATGATTCATATGAGGGCTTTATCATGAGCTCGTTAGCCCCGAAAACTACACCGACTTCATCTACTCTAGAACATACCTAGTTTGAGCTACTAGCACAAATCGACATGCCCGCTTCGGTTCGAGAATGGCCCGCATGGGCGGAGTATACGAGCGAAAGCGATGCATCGGCCAAGGACCCTGAGTTCTTGGCCATTAAAAAGGCCATTTTCGCCGAATATGGTGCCGACGCACTCCGCAAGAGCTGGATCAAGGTATGTAAGGACCTCAAGGCCATCACCGACGAGATTGCGGACAAGGGCAATAAAATTATCCCAACCTTTGAGACGTCCCAAATCCTTGAAAATGGCTTCACTGCCGCTCAAGAACAGGAGGTCAAGCGGGTTGGGGCTTTTGTTTGCAGGGCCACCGTTCCGGCAACTGAAACGTCATCGCTCTATAACGACTTGAAGCGATACGTCGCAGACAACAAAGAATCCATCCAGGCTTGGCCGGTGGAAAGCCCATCGATGCTTGTTCTGTACCACTCCCCCACTCAGAATGCCTTACGTTCCCATCCGAACCATCTCAAGCTCCAGCACAAGCTAAACGAGCTATGGCACGACTCCACCAACGAGACGTCCCCAGATCCGCTTGTCTATCTTGACGGCGTTCGTGACCGAGCACCAGGACAACCGTTCCTTGGCTTGGGACCTCACATAGACGCAGGCAGTCTCTGCCGCTGGGCCGACCCAACCTACCGCAAAGTTTACGACAGCATCTTCTCGGGCACGCCAGACAGCCACGACCCATACGACCTCAGCGTACGCAAGGACGCCGACCAAGAGTTCTACAAGGGCATAGCACACTCGACCGTCATACGTACCTTTCAGGGATGGACGGCTCTAACGCCCACGGCCCCGAGAGAGGGGACTATCATGATATACCCCAACGTCAAAAGCGTCATCGCGTACGTGCTGCTACGGCCGTTCTTCAGCCCGCCCCAGGATCCGGCTCACATCATGGACGCTGAAAAGTGGACCTTAGATGACTCGACTGGCTGGTTTCCTGGAACAACAAAGCCTGCGAGTCAGCGTCTTAGCCGGGCTTCGCATCCCCATCTTAGACTGGAGGAATGTCTGGTGTACATGCCCCAGGTGAGCCCTGGCGACACTGTGTGGTGGCATTGCGATGTATTTCCTCCTCATTCCGGCCTTTGTGCTTGTGTTGTTAACTCGGTATTAGGTGTGCCACGCCGTAGACACTGAGCACCTGGGCCAAAACAATGCGTCAGTAGCATTCATTGCCTCGTGTCCCATGACTCCAGCGAACAAAGTCTACATCAAGAAACAGCTGGCTGCTACGTTGGAGGGGCGCCCAGCTCGTGACTACGCGGAGGGCAACGATCTCGATGAAACTACGTTGAAAGGATATGTCGGCCTAGAAGGACTTGGAGATGAGGCACGTCGAGCATTTGGCTTCCATCTTCTAGACGTTTAGTAGGCCTTGCCCAGTTTTTGTACATCTAAATTTGAGAAGACTACATGCATCTAGCTTGAACTACCATCTTCTTAGTTGCCTCCGTTCATCTTTTCGCGTAGAATTCTAACCGCATGGTGAGCCAGCGCGCTGTGTGCCTTGACTAGTTCAAGCAATTCAACAGCACCTCGAATCGCCTCGCTGTACTCGTCCCCGACACTTGAGTCGGTTCGGTATTCGCGAAGTAGCAATATGGCAGACGCAAAGATGTGATACGAAAGTGCCCTGCTCAGTCGTTAGTGAAAGTTAGTTCATAGAAGTGCAACCATACCATTGCTTTCGCATTGATGCAGGCTGGTCCCAGTTTCGGTTGATCCAAATGACACTCATGGCCGATCTAACGCTGATTGTCCTAGCCCAGTCGTACTCGCCCGGGTGTGCAAGCCACTGTTCCTGAAGGGTGCAGTTGATACGGAGACGAAGATGCAGTAGTACCAGAGTGAGATCGAAACGCTGCCACTTGATCCAAGGTTGTGCCAACTCAAGCTGTGCTATCTCGTCATCTCCGTCCGCTTCAGGCTGCAGATGGACCAGCAGGGTGTCTATGATCTCTGCCAACTCTTCGTCTGCCTTCCTCACGGCCTTGGCTGTCTGAGTCACAGACTCCAGGCCGGACCGGATAGCTTGACGGAAGTGGTATACAACGGTAGATGTCCTTGCCATAAAGATGTGATAGTGAACCGGGTGGGTGGCCTCCTCCACTTCGTCTGCGGATGCGGCTGACGGCAAAGGCACGTCAAAATCAATATCATGAACCCTCGGTGGTTGATAAGGCAGAATCAGCCTAATCTTATTTCAGAAGCAGAAGGATTTATGCCAGATTGTAGGCTTACCAATCACAAATGACAAGCGTCCACCATAGTCGATGTTGTCCTTCTGCGCTCAAGCACGACGATGCCATCTCGGAGTAGCCTCGGTCCAGACCGATTTTTTGAGCAATGCGTATTGCAGCACTCCATAGATGTTGTCCTAGCTCCGAGTCTCCTCTGTTGTTAAATGAGATACCCAGGACCGCTATAGCTTGGACCGAGCGTATGCTGGGACCCTACACGAAGTCGGCTCTGTGAAGGCAAAAGATGGCGGCATGGTACCAATTTGCCGAAACGTCTTGTTGAGTGAAGCCTGTTGGCCACAGAATACCAGTCAGTTGACGCAGGGGTCAGAGGGCAAAAGCGCTCACCGTCTGGGAGGGGCAGATTCTCCGCCTCGGCGTCATCCATCATCAGAAGTGCTGTCTAGCAGTGTTCAATATCTCGTCCTTATAGCGCAGATGGAATAGAGAGTCTTGAGAAGTCTTACACTGAGAACGCTGAAATAGACTGCCATCCATGATGCATCAACTTTGTTGAGTGACAAATTGTCTTGTATGCTTTCCATAAAGTTGATGCACTCATCGCCAAAATGCGGATACTCGAGTGTGTAGTGCACCCATGAGTTCCACGTCCTGTCGTAGGCAATCAGCCGGTCGCTGCAAGCTGGGCTGGGCAGGATAACGTCTTCCCAAGCTAGGATGGTTGAATTGATGCTTGCCTTCTCTTGCGTTGTCGAAAGAGTCTGCCAAAGCTCTTCTTCGAGTCCTTCGCCGTCTTGGTCGACCTTGATGCTTCTGAGTGGGGCCGGCCTTGATTTGCTCTGAAGAGGCTTCTCGAGCTCAGCTCTCAGGACGGCAATCTCTCGACGAAGGCGCTGGTTCTCACGGCCGAGTTCCTCATAAGTCGGCACATGCGGACCATCCTGCCACCTAGATGCAGCGAAAGAGAACCATTAGCCAAAACTCAGCCACTCAATTGACACTAGCTACCCACGTTGTCACCTCGCCGCGTACGATGACCATCTCTCTCATACAGGCCTCAGCTTGTCCCCGCTTGATACAACGCGAGCATGGCACCGACTTGTCGCACTTGACCTTGCGAGACGAACACGACAAGCAGCTCCGAGGCGCACGCTGCGTCGCACGGAGAGGTACTCCGTCGCTGGCCATGGCTGAGCTCTCTGGGGCATGGTAGTTGGTGAGCAAGGATGGGTAAAAGCAAGCAAGATGTTGACCGGGGCGAACTTGGCCGAGCTCACCCGAGCAGGGCTAATGATCTAATTGGTTGAACGGATAAGATCATCCACTCTTGTCGAAGCCGCTAGCCTCTGGTCAAGGCATCGTCGGCATTTGCCGAAGTGAAGCACATATAGAATGCATGGCCCGAAATCAACGTCAGCATTACTAATTTTGCCTGCATCTCCCCTTTATCGTGTCTTCAACTCTAGTCTTCCAAGGAACAGCCATGCACTCCATCGATACCGAGAATCTATAGTCTCGAGAATGTGACACTCATTACGACAATCACATCACCGGCTTGTACAGGTGCACCGATCAGATGCTGAAAAATATCACCAAGGTGCTTTTTCTGGGGTTTTGCGGGAGCGACCTGACCTGTATGAAGGCTGCAAGTTCCTCAGCGGACGGCCATCCTCACCCACCAAAAGTACGAAGTAGAGCGGATCAAGACGCCACAGTGAGGTATCCTGCATTGGTCTATAGCCAGCATGACGATTGGATGAGTCTCCAAGGTCACATCAGTCAAGAACCTTTTGCGCTGTAGTATCACGATCAATCTGGGGACAGACAGCGGCGGTGAGTGGACGCCCCGAATGCCAGCTGTCATACGCCGGGCCATGAATGCATCGATTACCCAGGAGGCGGTGAAGAGAATACTCTGCCACTAGACAGAACATTTTATCTTGCGGCAATTGATAGCGCAGGGGTTTTCTCTTTGAGGAGAAACAGGAAGCCTTCAGGTTAGTGAAGAATTGATGCTACCTACCTAGGTGACGACGACAAAGGGGTCACAGCCAACAATGTCACCGCGACATATGCAGTGATGACTCGCCAACGAGGATGCTTGAGTTCATCATGACAGGGGATAATTCGAATCTGGCCCGTTTCCATTTCAGAGGTCAATGAGTAGCTAGAAGTAGCCAGGCGAAAGTACAGGGCCGTGAAAAGAGAAAGAAGAACTGTGTTAGCATTGGTTATAAGGCTATGATGTGTTGAGATACTGTGTTCTTTGTTATTGTAGAAGCTGGCTCTCGATGGGATAACTTTCTGCATAGATAGAGAATGAAGAGCAGCTTTAAACAAACGATATACCAGAAAGACGGTGCTGTTCTGTGATTACGTGGCAAATCCAAGCATCAGTGAGAGCCAGGACGTGTCAGCCATTGGTTGGGTAAGATCCGTGAACAGCATATTGCAGCGGCCCCCTTTAAGATTGGTTAGCCACTAAGAATTACCACTGCAAACAATGACCACCTGACTTATTCCCGGGGTCAGGGCTCTTGAAAGCCTTCCAGGCAATCAGGCGAGGGTAGCAAACCATTAGTGGAGAAGAATGGTAACACGCCTGCCCATCGGTTGGCTCGTCTTGTTCCAGTCATCACATCTACCCCAAAGAGTGCAGAAAGCTTCAGTCTGGAAGTCTTGAGCGCCTCTCGCCTGTCACACACGTATTGCAATACTTCCTACGGGGCTAATGTCATCAAGTGGTATTGTACTATGTAGCTGCTGGCAAAGTTGAAACTGGTTGCCTTTGCTTATGTTGTCGCGTCACCTTTCAACCCCAACAGTAACTCAGTGTGTTGTGTTTGATATCAACAATGTCATTCATTGTCCAGAAAGTCCTTCGCCCTTTAATGATCAGGAAACTTTTTACATAGCCGATTCCCTAACTTCGGCTTCAAGCGAGGCTCAGCACGGGCTCAGCCCAGAGCTAGAGTCATGAGCCTGTGGCAGCAGACATGAATCTTCCAATGCTCAAGCCCTGTCTGTAGGTTAAGTGCTCATGTGCGTGAGTCTATCATTTGGGAGGTTGTCTTTTCACCATTCCACTGCACAACGACCTTTTTGGGCTGTCAGACCAACTTCCGTAGCCTTTCCCTTTCTATTCACTATTCAGGAAGAGCTGGTTTCGTGCAAACATCCACAATCCAAGCTTCGATACCGATAACTGCTTCAAAGTTCCAGCATATCGCAGTACTAACTATTCTAAAATTGGACTTGCATCATCTCTTGAGCCCAGGCGAAAGCCGAAGCCGAGCAAGTACCATGTAAATGGCCAAGACAACAGCCCTGACCCTGCAAGTCTCCATCGTTGCCGATCGGTCAGGATATGAAGCCTCCTATTGTTCAAATGTGTACGCGGTCAAGCTGATCTCTGCGGGTAAACTTCCGCGGAGATCATCCATCACCATTGCAACTATCCTCATCATCTATGGCAACTATAGGCCAGGACCCAGAGAAAGGACAGCCACGAACTAATCAGAGACTACATTTTTGTCCAATACTCATGGCGTTTGAGTTTAACATGCCACAGTGAGGTCACGAAGCTGCATTACAACGAAATAGTAGTTGCTCTGCGGGTGGGTTCCGAGCTCGGGCGTACGGCTCAGCAATGGTGACATAGTTTTAATATATCCATAGCGAGATCATGACGAGGCCGGATGAGGATCATCGGGCTTCCACTTTGAGACGCGCGTCTAGAAACTCCACATTTCTTGTAAACCACGGCATCATCAAATTCGATGATTCTGGACCGAGAGTACCGTAAAAATAGAAGGTTTTCTATTAAAAGTCAATTGTAACTGGCTGTGCTGACTTGAAGAACAGACGGTTCCGCTGAGTAATAAACTCTCTTCCGGGATTGGTCGAAAGTGTTGGCTTCTATAACCAACAAAACAATACAATGCATTTAGAAAATACGTAGTTTCATTCACTAAATTAGAAGAAATGGAGCCCTACTTTGCAAGACATAACATTGCAAACATTCATGCCGCGTCAGCCCTCGTCGTCAGCCTTCTTAAGCGATACCAGACAGCTATTGACCATCAGGTCAATGCAGATCACGTAAGTAACATTGACGTCTAAGTATTCCTCAATGCAGGGGAGAGTAACTGCTAGCACGTGTAGATCGCAACTCGGTGAGCTTTGAACACGACTGGGGGATTACGTACACGCTCAGCCCGCCGTGGTATTGACGCTGGGGTCCGGAAATGGCGGCATCCTGAGCACGCAACACACTCAACAAACGAGAGTCTCTGGGCTATAAGAAGAGAGGTCGAACCTGTCGAATTACTCTCATCATCAAGCAATCAATCAACAATCACTCAAACACACTCACCAAACACACAACTTTAATCACACTTTCTTCTTCACTTCAATTCCAACATGAAGGTCACCAACTTGATGTCCGGCCTTTTGGTCGCTGCTCTGGCTTCTGCCGTTGCCATTCCCGAGGGTGCTGGTGAGTAGATTGAAGCCGGAATCTCCAACTCAACAAGCTCTAACCTGATTTCAATAGACAAGGGCGCAGTGGCTCCCCCGCCGGATGCTGCTCATCCCCCTCCTCCTCACGCTGGAGGACCTGAGAAGCGTGGTGTTCCGCCTCACCATCCCCCTCCCCCTCCTAAGGGACCTCAGGAGCGCGACGCTCCTCCTCATCACCCTACGCC
>JAADYS010001485.1:0-11981 GCA_012931995.1 Fusarium albosuccineum
ATATAGAATTTTAGGCTATAAGTCTAGTAGATATCTATAAGCCTAATAAACCTCTATAAGCCTAATAGGTTTCTATAAGGCTAGTAGATATTCATAAGGCTAGTAGCCTCTATAAGCCTTATATGCCTATAAGATTGCACCACTAACTAAGTACAACGAACCCCGCAAGGCTAGATAGGTTCTACAAGCCTAGGCCCCTGTGCAAGCCTTGTAACCCCCCCTATGACCCCTGCAATGTAGAGAGAGCCGAAACAACCGCTAGTGCGATAGCTAAGCCAGACCGCTGAGCCTCGGGTTGTCTAACTAATTTGCGGGGTAATTAGCGTTCTTACAGTGGGTTGGTCAGCTTTCTAGCAGTGAAGGATTCTCTCCACTCCTTATCTTTACGATCCTGGCCCTTTGATAACCCGCGAGTTGAAAAAGAAGCCTGACGGATCCCATCCTCAGCTACCGAGTTCATCTATTACCTGTCGCTATCAGTGTGGCCTGACCAATCGCTATGGAAACGCACCTAAGCCGGTTTCGAGTGAGGCTGTCGTCTTTGAATAGTAAACCGTCCAACTCGCGCGCGACACCCAGTCCCAATGCATCCAGACGCAGAACCGCTTGCGACCGATGTAGGCGGCTTAAGAAAGAATGCAGCAGATCACTCCCAAGCTGCTCATCATGCTCCAAAGCCCGAATTTCTTGCTCTCTAAGACACATGACGACTGGCAAGGCTCCAGGAGCAGACAATCCGGGCGCACGATTGGCCTGGATGGAGGACTTGATGAGCCAGGGGAATCTATTACCACACGGCATTTCTCTTGACCAGATAGCCACTGGCACTGGTCTAGATGAGATTCTCAACACAAATTCGCCGCCACCGTCGGCCACGTCTGCCGCAGTACCGGTCCCGTCAGACACCGCCAGTGATCAAGGCATTGCAGATGCTATGGACGATTGCGATGATGACGATCAAGGAGCATGTACAACGCCGACATCTGTTGAACCTGGCCCAAACTGCAACTCAGTTGGAAGTACACGAGGTAATTGCCATTCCGTGGCGACCGCCTCACGGCCTGAACCTCAGCAAACCTGCGCGACAGCATCTCACCCAACAGCAACCGCGTTGCAAAGTATCGGCGACTTGCTGCATGGCCAATCACCAAATTCACAACGTCGAAGTGCGCGTGCCTATGTAGACGCTTACTTTGGAGACATCAACCGCGCCTATCCCTTCGTCGACAAGGAAAGGGTTCTGTCAACTCTAAGTATCATGGGGGACCTCATCATAACTTCAGCTCCGGATTACGATGTAGACGCCATCATCCTTTACCTTATCATGGCCATCGGCTGCACTACGCTGCAGCGGACAGAGGCGGCTTCGGACTCAGGCTTTACCATCAACTACAAGGACCTAATACATCGCTGTATGATGCAGGAGACCACCGATACAGCCCAAATCCTCCTGCTTCTGGCTATATACTCGCTGTTTGATCCCCATGGCTTACCCGCCGCTCCAATTGTAGACCTCCTCGCTCGCCAGGCCGTCCGGCTGGGTTTGACAAGGAGGCACACTGCAAACCCAGGAGGCCACCTTCTTCCCGCCGAGGAGGAGCGAGCCCATCGACTGTTCTGGAGCATCTATGCCCTAGACCGCACTATAGCCGCCACTACCGGCATACCAGCAGCCCTAAGCAGCATCAACTTGGACGTGCCGCTGCCCTGCATCACGGTCGACGAGTTTGCTTCGCCTCAACATGCTGAGTTCATCTCGAACTTACAGGTAGCTCGCCACATCATTCAGCTACGCATTCTCGAGGACAGGGTCTTGTACGAAATCCATCTCCGCGACCATAAGTCTACAGCTTCTTTGACTCGAGAGGACCGTCGACCCATGACCTCAGAGCTTCGAACTGCCATTGAGAACTGGTACAGTAACGGCTGCCTCCTCCAGTCGTCAGAACTAGACGATGCGGCCATACACATACGTATCTCCTGGCTTGCCTCGCGTTATTATAACCTCCTTCTTCTCCTGTACTACCCGTCTCACTTCAATCCACCTTCTATATCGCTGCTCTCTCCGCCAGAACTCGTCTCTCTGGCCCAAAAGCACATCCAGGCAGTCTCAGTCCGCTTTCACCAACGTCAGCTTCCTCTCAACTATCTCACACTCTGCAGATTATTTCCCGTCTGCATGGTCTTTATGCGCGCATGCCTTGGGATCGGGCTGGACGAGCCCATTGTCGCAAAAAGCGAAATTTCCATCTGCGCTGACATTCTTGAAGCCTTTCCCGAGAAATGGAGCTCAGCACATCGCGCTGCTTCGGCCGTTCGGCAGCTTTTATCACCGAATGCATCCTCTACTGAAGGACTCAACCTATCTACAACGGCCGCAGCCAAGTCCCTATCTCATTCCTCGCCATCGGCAATGAGTGCGGCGCCCTCAGCTCCTTCTGGCGCATTCTTTAGCGAGTCAAGTCGTGCATGGCACATTGCCATTAAATCCAGCCTCCTCGAGCTCGAGGAGCAGATTCTGGGGCGGGGAAGCGCATTCCGTCACTCTGAAGAACGTTGGGAAGATGCCGACATCACGAGACAGTTCGGGATGTCTTCAACGGATCCGATGCCAACCTGGTCGGATACTCCAGTGGCCCCGGCCGCTTCAGGAAAGGCCCAGAGCAGGGTTGGGCTGGTTAACTGGGGTCTGCACGACCCTAGTTCAATGTCAATGGGGGAGACAGACTCTCTTGCAACTTTTAATCCAGTTGGGAATTTGTCCATCTTGGACTTGATATAAGTATCTACAGGTAACACAAGTCTGTTCTAATCCTAGCCTGTGGTATGTACTTAAGTCGTGAATGTACTTAAGTCGTGAAAGGGTTGTAGTCAATGCCCAAGCGGTCGGCCTCTGAGCGCAGCTTCTTGTTCTTCCTCACCAAGTGCCACTTGACCACACTGGCCAGGGCAATACCAAGTCCCGCAAAGACAATCTGCAAGATCATGGCCATGGTGTATCGGGGCGCGTCCTTATCGGGGAAGAAATAAGGCGAGATAACATTGCCCAGATGACCAAAAATGTTGACGATAGCACCGCCAGCCGCTCGCTTCTCGGGGGTCTGTCCAAGTGTTGACACAGCCCAGGTGTATTGCAGCGTGTTTGCGGAGAAGCAGCCAGCCGCGTAGAGGAAGGTCATGGCATATCGAACTGAAGCATTGCCCGTTGCGACGGTGACAATGAATCCGACGACTGAGCAAGACAGAGGGATGATAATGTGCAAGCCACGTTCACGGCGCCGATCCGAGTCCCAGGCCACGTAGAAAGTGCAGAGCGTTCCCCAGACGTAAGGAGGGGCAGTCATGAGCAAGGAGGTGACCCTGGTTCCAAAACCTGTTTCATCGTCAGATATGGATGGCACATATGAGGGATACAGTATGAGAGGAAGTATTTCGGGCAGGGGGATCAACCGTCAAGTTGGGCCTGGGGCCGATCCTGGCCAAAGATGGAGAATAAAAGGGTTCGTGTCCCACATACCTAATCCGTTCACAATCGTCGGGAAAAAGTTGTTGAAGCCGTACGAAGACGTAATGAAAATGTTCAAAAAGAGGAACATGTACAGCTTGACATCAGTAACAGCAAGCTTGAGTCCGTCCCAAACAGTGGACTTCTCGGAGAACTCGACTCTGTCATCAAGGATACGAGCAACAGCAACCTTGCGCATATCTTCCGTCATGTACCACATAGCACCACCAGTAGTAGAATCCGGGTAGTTGGGTAGCACAAAGTAGGCAGTAATGGCGAAGAAGCCGCTGCCAGCACCCTCGAGGATGAAGAGCCACTGCCAACCAGCGAGACCCATGGGGCCATCGAGACCCGCGAAAACGCCAGCAGCAATGAGGCCAGAGAAAGCTTGTGCAAGGACCAGGCCGGAGTAGAGGAGAGCCACGCGGAGAGCGAATTCTCGACGGGTGTACCAGCAGGACATCAGGAAAACAGCCTGTAGGATCATGCAATTAGTAAAAGCTCATAAGCGGCAAGGATCTGCAAGAATGGTGGCTTCGGATGCAAGAGTCGTCTTTGATGGCAAAGGTTTTCTCTTGCATTGAAGACTTCAATGGGGTCACGGTGTTATGCAGCATTGAGTTTGTTGAGGTGCGAAGACCATGTTCTTTGGAGATAAGGGATCCGCAACTTACACCCGGGAATAGAGGCGCTTCAACAATACCGAGAACAAACTGAACACCCCAGAGGCCGGCAGCACTCGTACAGACGACAGTCAAGGCCGAAACCGCCGACCAGATGAAAGCAGCAACGGGGAGATAGATGGAAGGTCGAACACGGGTGATCAACATGTTTGACGGTAGCTGGGCAACCATGTAGCCGACGGTCAAGATCGCAACGGCAGTCTAAGAGACGTTAGTAGGCAACATTCCAAATCTGAGCGTATTACATACCTGGTAATCTCCGTCCTTGAGGTTGAGGTCCTCATTGAAAGTGTTCAGGCGAGCCTGAGCAATGTTCGTCCGGTTGAGGTAGTTGAACATGTAGAGAATCCAGAGCTGAGGAAGCATCCAAATGTCCAGTTTACGCACAATCTTTTTCTCCAGCTCCGCCGTGTTATCCATGCCGAGGCGGGCGACATGGTTGATGTCGGCGCATATCTCTGTTGTTTCTTTCACGATCGAAGGGACGGCAGTGAGGTTGTCTTGGTTCTCGGCCGGCTTCTCACCATCGGCATTGGCACCAGGAGCTGCCTTGATGTCCGACATTGTGTGATTGACGAGAGCCTTGGAGCGCGACACTGGGGGAAAATGGAGAAGTTCAGGACAGAATGT
This sequence comes from Fusarium albosuccineum, assembly GCA_012931995.1. Classification (NCBI taxonomy): domain Eukaryota; kingdom Fungi; phylum Ascomycota; class Sordariomycetes; order Hypocreales; family Nectriaceae; genus Fusarium; species Fusarium albosuccineum. The sequence continues at coordinate 4,819 of JAADYS010001485.1, forward strand.
GCGTCTGTTGAAAGACGTGACACGACGATTACTACGGAAAATTCATCAAAGGTGGCCAAAAGTACTTCTGCTTTATAGTTTTCCGGCGGCAGCCTCAACGGACCAAGACTTCTCCGCAATCTCGTCATCCCCCACAACAGGGTCTCGCGTCAAACTGTGGAGGGCCTGGCATGTTGGCACAAAAGTCGAATCTTGCCTCATGATGGAAGGTGCCGAGGCTCTTGGCTTGCACAGACGAGGCGGCCAAGAGAGAGCCAAGGGGAAAGCCAAGATTAGACGAGGATGGGGGGAAACATGCCATGGCATGGCAGCGACAAAAACTCCCGCACGCGCAACCCTCGGTGTATCCAAGCCCTAGTTGTTCCGTCAGCCAAGCTCTTGACTCGTTTCCATGCTGACATCCCCTCATCAAGGTCTCGTCATGGCCTGAGGAGAGGTTGCAAGGTCGGCGTCGGAGCGGAATGGCGACACTGAGGTGGCCGGGTGGGGTCGGGATCACTCCTCCTCATCTCGTCAGCCAAGGTGCTTGGCTCGTTGCAATTCACGCATCCCCGCCCAAAATCCCTCATGGCCTAAGCATTTTGCTCTGGGGAGAGTTTGGGGTTTTGCAAGGGGACGCGAGAAAGGCGGAGAATGAGCAGCAGCTGGCGATCTCGGCGCGGAGGCTGGGCGCGGAGTCCCCGAGTCAGGATGTGGAGTGACTTTGCTTTTGTTCTGGAAAGACTGGGCGCTTGTGAGGGACGTTATTGGAGAAAAAGAGGTGCCAAGTCTTGACCGATCTCCAGAAGTCAGGCCGCCGGTTCTAAGAAGTAAGTCCGAGATATGCCAAGCCAACACCGCAGGGAGGAAGAAGGACGTGTTGTATTCCTTGGGCGGAGCGGAACCTGGCGGGGGCAAGCGGAAGCGAATACAAACTTGATCTTTAAGAGTGACTAATAGAAACCACGTATGCATCTGTTTGTATCCCGCTCGAGCTTAGTATTTTGTGTCTGTAGTGGTCAGACACTCACCATGAGCCAGCATACGCTTGAAGGTGTTGGAGAGGCCTCCGAGTCTCAAGCACTAGTTTGCAGACTATTGTCTGGCTGATCCCACCCAGCTGGCCTTGGTCTCGCCTTGAACAGAATCATAGTCCCAACTGTGTCTCGTGGACAGCCTCATACATACAAACATCTTCCCCTCTCAGGCATAAGATGCATAACCTGCTTTCCTACGATGCGCCGGAATTGGGGTCGAGCCTAGCCTCAACAAGAGCGGCAACAACGCTAAATCTGGCTCAAATTGGGCCAGGGTTGTAGTGAAAGATAGAACCAAGGCTCCCCCGTAAACCCCATACATTAGGTACATTCGGAGTGGGCACGACGCGTGAAGCCCCCCGCGCCCATCCTGGGCTTAACTGGGGGTGCTGAAACAGGCTCTCACCGCTTGCGACGGGCATCAAAGTCGTGTGTTTATGCAGCGGTCACACAATAAAGGCTCATGATTAGTTGATGAACCAATGAAGCAGGTATAATAGCGATGACTATCTATCTCTGAGAGTAGATGCAGTTGCTTGAGTATCGGCGGCTCTTCTTGCGGTTACACCACCGACCACCTCCACCAATGAGAAGACGTGGAAACGTGGCATTTCTGCTGAGTAAGCTGAATCAAATGCCCCCGCATCACGGTCAGCCAATGGGAAAACAGACCGATCAAACCGCCGCATTTTTTGTTGCCGAGTTGTGTGGCGGGAACGTGTGTTTCCGCGGCTAGCATTGCCGTGGAGCCAGCCTTGGGGGGTATAAGAATACACGATAAAATTTTGGTGGGGTTCGCACCCAAATCAGTATCGTGTTTTTTTGAACCCTGGGGCCAGTCTCCAATAGATGGAGGCATATACCCCAGAAGACTTTGTGAGGAGAATTTCGCCGAGGATGCTGCGGTTGTCTCAAGGTTTGTTCAGAGCGCGTATTCGGCTAGTGGCTTTTCTTACGAGGCACAGTAAGATTTCCAAGTCTAAGTACCTCAGTAGGCAGAGTTCGAAAGAGGGGATACGACCGTGGATTGGTGGGTGTGAGCTACGCAAAAGATTGTACCACCATCTACATAGGTTCAGATATTTCAGGTAGGCCTCATACAGAATTAATAAAAAACATTCACAGAGTAAATAGGCTGAGCTAAACAGTAAAGAGGACGGTAGTGACCGTAGTGTTATTCGACTTCAATCTACCCTAGAGCATTGGCAAAACTCGTCCAATCAGATCCACTAACGCGTCTTTGTCAAACCAACTAGACCAACACCCGTGCTTCCTTTCCGCCTGGCTATCTAATACCCCAATTCACTCCAACATGAGGGGGGATCTAGGGTGCCTTTGGAGCGCCACACGTGTCCGAGTCAGACAGGTTGTGACCGGGTGCGGCAGTCATGTTCAAAACAAAGACAGAGCCATCAGGCAAGGTGATCGACTGCGAAAACGCCTTTCTTTCAGGATTTGACGAACATCCGAACATAATCAGCTGTCTCAGCAGGTCCTCTTGAGAGTTGTTCATCGAACACTGCTCCGGAGGTGGGGGCTTATCGGACTTCTTCTCGACCTGGCTAAAGATGCCCGTGACGATAAAGTTCTGGCCGCCGACACCGGCAAAGTTTGCCCAGAAAGGCTGGTTGAGTGTATTCATGACCAACGGCCCCTTTTCTTTGAGCTTGTCAATAAACTGGCCGCTAAGCCCGTAGAGGGTTGCCGCAGTGCTCGCCAAGGTTGCCTTGGCGCACGTCAACCCAGTTTTGCACGCCGAGGAGATACCGTTCTGCCGGGTCGCCAGACCGGACTCGTCGACCGGAGAATATTGACTACTGTCAAAACCCTCGGTCGACCAGCTGCGCCTGACGTGTACTTTTGATGGTTAGGACCTGATGCGCGAGGAGACAAGGCCGTCGTTACTTACCGGAGTCATCCCAATCTTCAGGTGCAACGCCAGCAAAGAGCCCATCTGAGACCTCATGGTATCTATAGATCTTGCCAAGAGATCTTCCATAGTTGCCATGTTGGATCGGGTCTACCAAAGAACGCTTTTCAATATTCTCGACAGGGCTAGCATGGACAATGCCCACCGCACCCGAGAGCCAGAGAAGCAAGGAGGCGGTATTGAGAAGTCTCATGATGATAAAGTGCAGCAAGTGCAAAGATGTGTAAAGTAGGGAGTTTCAAGTAAGCTTCGTGTTTGAATATGGGTTTCTTTCGTGTCTTTGAGGATATATGATGAACATTGACGGATGGCCAGATATATATATGCCTCTGGCCTTTGGACTACTCTCCTGTGTATCTTTTCATGACGTGGAAGTCTTGGAGAACCCAAATGCCGAGAACACCAGCTCATGACATTGTCAATTCGCCTCATAGGATTGGGACTTTGGGTCGGATCATCATACGTGTTTTGGCAACTAAAAGTTCATCATGCGCCTGGTTCAAGTGCGATGGTTATTCATGACGTCGTAGGATTTCAGCCTCTCCTGAAGATTCTGTTGATTGAATTTTTAGATCTTGTTGCCTATCTTGCGCCACAAACGTGGAAGGCGTCAATGACGTCTATAGCGTTGCTGATTTTGATCCTGCGTCCATGGTGCATCGGTTTGAGCATAGGCTGGCTCGTCGGATGCAACCCTTTCAAGTATTAAACGCGGTAATCGATAGAAAGAAAACACTTTAAAGAGTAAGGAGGATCGACTTTAATTATCTTGGTGCCTGTTGTCAGCAGCAGTTACCAAATGTGGTCATGTTTTTCATCGCCTTGTCGATCTTGATCCTACGACCGTGATAGGTCGACTAGCCAAATCCTAGCCATTTCGGGCGTTGCCTTGAAACCGGGAATTGATGGCAAAAGATCTTTGTTTCTTTGGAAAGTAACAGTTTACTCTGTAATAGTTTATTCTTTTTCATGACGTGGTTGATGTGAAGGTTGACGCAGAAAAGCTATAAAGCTTCGATCAAGCCCCGACTGTTGTGCCAGATCAAACCAACAACTCCAATCTCAATCACTACCCAACTACACAAATCATCTCTACAACTCTTCTTACACTCATATTTACTTTGAAACCTTTCGCACCTCCAAAATGCAGTTCAAGAACATCGTTTCTCTCCTTGCCTCCATCTCTCTCGCCCAGGCTTATGTCATTCCTGACGGCCTGCAAGACGGTATCTATGCCGTCGACATGGACGAGAACGGCAATGAGCACATCGAACTCGTATCTGAGATTGATGACTCTGCGAAGACTAGAATGCGTCGTGATCCCCTTCCTGCCGGAGAATCCGGGGTAGGTGTTTTGCTCTGTCAGAGATGCTTGGAACCTTGGTTGACTTGCTTCTAGTGTTCTGGTGAGGGGCTAGACTACAGCGACCTGTCGTCAGCCCAAGTTCAGCTGTACAACTACTGCGGTGCCGGCGCGTCTCTCACTTCGAAGATCATGGTCTTCACTCACGGCACGGTTAAAGCCTACGTCTGCAACTATGGCGACGCCAATACCTGTGCCGATCACGAGGCCAAGGCCGCTTTTGGCTCGTTGTCTGGAACCTGCGGGAACCCATCATCGCCACTTGGCGGCTGGTACGTAATTACTTTGTGCAAGAGGAGTGGTGATTCTGATCATTTAATAGGTATTGGTTGACCAAGTGGGCAAAGACCTACGGCTATGATGCGGCTGGTGCTGATATCTGCACGAACATGTGAGCGAAGCTTGGTCTACTTGGTATCAAGCATATAACAAGTACTTTCTTTGGATGATTGATAGTATCGGAATGTTTATCCACAGTGGATATGTATTTACTTAGTCAATATAAACTGTCTTTACCATGATCCATGTAGTAAAATTGCTATTAGTCACAATTTACCGCCTGTGTGATTCGGAGGTTTCCCCTGTAAAGTCTTTTCTACTGCTTGAACCCATCAAGCCAGTATCACTGTCTTCCAGCTCGGCTTTAGACGCAGCCAGTCCTTCTCCTCAATGATAACTAATGTTCTTCGACTCCAGATCCCAGGCTCAGTAGCACTCTCTTTTATAACCATAATATCCAGATGACACGTCTCCTCGCCTTCGTTAGCATTGGTGTCGAGATATCTTGAAATGACAATAAAGTCCATTTTAGCCTTCGCGGGTTCGGCATCCTCAACCTCTCCGGCGCGAGTTTGGTCGCTCGCCGTCCCTGGGATTTCCTCTGTGGCCTCAGAATCGTCCACGGCATAAAAGCCAGAGGCTGCGCTCGTCTTTAAGTTGAAGTCTTCAGCTTCAATATGTAACCAATTTTTGCCGTCTTGGCTTTGGACTGTCCATGCAAGTGCTTGGACGTGGCTTGTTCGGAAGATGAGGCGGCCGGTATCATGCACTGGGAGGTTGGGCACTAGGCTCGAACCCTCTTTATCTGATATATCGAGGGCGCTGATCTGCGAGGTTAGTTGATCATAGCAGTCTGAGATAGGCTCCTTGATTGTGGTTTCTCCTTTCCATTCCGGAGTAGCAGCCGCGCTCCCCGCTCGCCCGTCAACACTGGCTTTCTCAGCTTCAGAAGGGAAACTCCGAGTATCGAGTACACGAAGGCTTTGATCAGTCATCAGTGAGTAGAATTTTAGTTCTGACGTTGGGTCTTGTATCCGATAGAAGTAACCAGCCATCAAGGCACTGATAAAACCAGTCCATCCAAGCCACGACCAGCTTGGATACGGAATGTAGTGAACCCGAGAACCTTCAAGCATCACCCGATGGGACTCCACACGGCGCTCATCCCCAAAACTCCAGAGAAGATGTAGGTCGAAGCGTTCTGTTGGTATGCCCCAAAAGGTCTGCTCTTTGTTGAGATGCTCGTATCGCCGCAGGATGCCCGAAAATGCAGAAAATGCGTCAGAAGGGAAGGTAAGCTGCCGTGAGCTATACGAGGTGATATAGGTAAGGAAGGTGTGTTTCGAAAATTTGGTGAATCCGTCGTCCCACTCGTCGTTGCACCACAAGGCCTGATTCAAGAGGTCGACCTCTATCTCGGGAGGCTCGAGGATCACCTCCTCGTCCCACGTGGACTTTTCGCATATCCAGTAGATTTGGTAAGGCGTAAAGACCAAAGCCCGCCGGGACAGAATTCTCTCCTGGTAAGTCCACCCCCGCGAATTCCAGGCAGAGAGCTGCAACGAATCTTCGTAGCAAAGAGTTGCCGTGGTTGACAGTGACCATCCCTCTTCAGAGACCCTTGCAGATCGGTGAAAGACTTCTCGGGGTTGCCCTGCTACTCCAGCCAGACCAGACTCTGAATTTTCCCCACATGAAGCTACGATAGTGAGAACAGCACCAGCATAAACAAGATCCATCTGCCCCGTATGAAAGGTCAAGTCGTCGATGTCGTCTTGCAGGATGCAGAGAGCATCCACCCAAAGATACCGTTCGTTGAGGTTCGATGTCAGTGACATGGCATCCTTGACGGTCTGGGGGATCGCGATGGTGTCTAGACCGTTTGCCTTACTGAGTTGAGGGAAAGTCTTAGTTCCTAGACATCTGGCAAAACGCGACTCTAAGCCATTCTTGTCAAGCCCCCACACGTAGCTCAGAGCAATGTAGCGACCTCCCGGAGCCAAGTTCACGATACGCCGCTCTTGGATATCAATGACTCGCAGGTTTCGCGGCCAGTCATCCTCGCCACCGCTCATCCAGGATGGACAAGCGCAGCGGTCACCGTGCTCTTTCTCACACTGGTGCAGCCAGCCTCGGACCATTGAGATGTCGAGAAGAGGGTTAACTCTTCGCCCGAAGCCTACGGGAGAGACGACCGGTGTTTTGTCTTGTGTCTTCCATGCTATCTGGTCGTGACCGTCCCAAGTGGCATGGAGCCTCAGCCCAAATTGAGCAGCTGTATTGCCCCATAAACAAGGAGTCAACTCGACCACAATGCGAGAAATGTTCTCGGCCACCGACCGGGGGCCTTGATCTTGCTCCTTCGGTTCCTGTTGATTTGAGTCCTTCACCTCCGTTTCGCCCTCGCTACCAGGAAGATGATGTCGTCGAACACACAGGTGGTCGTCTTTTATGGAGCACTCAATAGGTTTGCCCATCCAGGTCAGTGGTATGCCGTACTTTTCGACGTCACCGGGTCTCCGAGGGACGAGGTGATCTGGGTACCCGAAGTAGATATCTGTTGTGGCACTAAAGG
>JAADYS010001487.1:0-39633 GCA_012931995.1 Fusarium albosuccineum
GAATAAGTAAATAGATAGATAGCATTACGTCCTCCTACTGTTACGCTACGTTTATCCTCAGAGACAGCGACTTGATTTACGTCTCGCATATCAATAAGAAGCGCCCCATCAGCGCAGGTGCGGGCTGCACAATCATAACCTCTGGACCGCACAGTGAAAACTGCGTTATTTCTGAGGCAAAATTGTACCACCAAGGCGACATCATCTGCAGTACTTTGCCTGACAACCGCTAGCATCCGGACTGGACGCTCCATGAAACATTGTTCGATCTGTTTGTAATCCACCAAGTCTGGCCAGTAGATCTTGACCTGCGTGTGAGTCCAGCTTGGAGATTAAGGTCATGTAGTCTAGAGCCATGAACCGCGAGTTAAGAGATCAGAGACCGCCACCAAGAGGAGCGATAACAAAAGGTTGGCCTTGGCTTGAACAAATGGCTCACAGCGTGAATTATGTATATAATTGGCCAATATAAGCTGCTGCGCATTCTGAGCCTAGGCACAGTATCCCAGGATATCGCATGATTGCAGATCGGTAGGCCAAAAGAGCCACAAAATCTGGTTGGTGACTTTAACCTTCACGTCAAGACTTAACCTTAAGCGTCTGACTAAAGCTGATGATGTCAAGCTAAGCCTTGTTGAGAAGGGAGAGCTGAACGCCGATGGACATCATTTCATATAAAAACGGCCTTAGTGCAAGATGGGTCCACAAAAAGCAGCATCAAATCTTGTACTTGACAGAAGAGTATTGCACATTCGAGAGTAGACAGCGCCCCTCATGAGGCAGCTATGAGGGTTGCCTCACTCCCAGGAACTGCCGTGGCCTATGCTAGAACGCACAGCAGTCTCCAGCCAGCATAACGAGAGACATAATAATATCAGTCGACAACGAGCACGAGACGAGAGCCTAGTACATTTAAGAAGGCGGTGCAGCCGAGCAGCAGATGCCACACAGTAGGTCTAAGATTAACTCACACTAGATCGAGTTTAGGCTTAAGGACTCGGGAGTTTGTTAAACACCGTGAATTACTTGGCCATCTCCCAACGCCAGCTTCGCACACCTGAGGCCGAAAGTCCGACGTGGAATATTCGAGTAAGGGTCCCGGAGTGCGCGGGTCCCAAAATGGCCGAGGCGGTCGCTATTTCAGTCTAAGCGTCCATTGCGAATGGGCTTGGCGAAATGCCTGTCCATAAGTGCCGTGCCAAGGAAATCAAAGCAACTTGTGTTCATTGGTCGACAAGTAGGGAGTACCTCAGACGATGTAGATGCAGGGGCTAAGTGATGTGTGGACCGTACCCCTTAACGTCTAAATACTTAACTTGCTTATACGTCTATGAACATGACTGAACATCCATGGTTTCTAGAGCTTGTAGTCACGACGTACGCTTCCAGGAATATAACATGTCTTCTAGAGCGATGGCTATCAAACCCGTTGCCATCACAATTTGTCTCACCATGTGCCGCCTTGCTGCTCATCTTAGCAGCAACCGCCGCAGCCACGGTCTTCGCTTGGCAGAGCCCGAGCATACCGATCGCCCTTTCAGGGCAGTTCTCTGATCGCAAAAAAAAAAAACGGATTAAACAATATCATTTTGATTCCAGAAATGTCTTGATGAACGACTACAAGAAGGTATGAAACCAACACTCAACTACAGGGCACCCAATGACCCGCCACAGTTCAAGGGCCAGATCTATGGAACTGACACGAGCGAGGGTAAGATCAGGTTACCAGTGAACTCTATAACCAAAAACATATGTTCACATTGTTTACATGGACCATTTTGTGCTCCCTACTCATTTCATTGAGGAGCTCAAGAGGAACCCGGCTTTGTCCTTCGCTGCTTCGTTCGATACTGTAGGTAGTAGTTGAAGAGATCTGTGCCTGTTTGGTAGGCTGAACAGATTTCACAGCTTTCTCTTCCGCAATATACAAAGATCACAGCTATCTCGCCAGACATACTGAAGCTATTTCTATCAAAGCTGAATCCTACCTTGGGTACTTCGAAAAGGGGGTTTCTCCAGTAATGGTTAGGACGCTGACTTGTCATAAGGAGCCTTTATACCCGAAACTCGATCATTGTTTAGGTCCGAGTTGTTCTCAAAACTCCCATCTTCTCATGGTAGACCCCAGATGTTTGATAACATGAAAATGCAGAACAGCTTACACATGCACACTGGACACCTGATGCTAATAGATGTCAGACAGGGATTGTTAGTCACGTGTAACTTGAACACATCACAACGCAGCACACATACAACCAAGGGAATTTCAGCATGTTGAATGGGGTGAGCTTGTTCCCTACTTTAATCTCTCAGTTTGTTCTAGAGCCAGGCATGTATTTACAGAATAGTTAGGAGTCTGTCTTGCAACATCTTTCTATCCACGTACCCTACATGGACTGACTACTGCAACCTGTGATGCTTATATTCAATGAGTTCTTAGATATTGAATCCATGTCCCCAAGACCTGATTCCTACCTCAGGGTTTGGTTTTCTACGCCAATTGTTAGATGCCCATCTTCCATGTCAAATGAAACGGCTGAACAGTAGAGCTTTGGTGTAAACGGGTGTTAACCAACACCGTCTCCCAGTTAGGCACAGGCCCCTGAAAGACGACAGGTGTTTATTTACGCCTCTTAGAATCAAGCAGACTGTTTGTATTGGATTTTTAGATGCTTTATCCCATGGATATCGTGGTTGAAATGGAAGAGGTGAGGTTGTGTCGCTTGGTGGGCGGAGCCAATAAAAAACTCCCCGACAGACCCACCCCTCTTCTTCACCTCGACCTCTAGCTGCCTCATCCAACCTCGCGTCATGACGCTCTCTCATCGACATCGACGCACCGCCCAACCTCGGCCATCGGCCCCTATCGACGACGCCGGCCATCGAACGACTCTCAGCAGCAGTGCGACATGCCCGATGACGTCTCTCTCGAGTTTCAGGCAGCCGCGCCATCAGCCTGAGCGACCTGTTATTGGCCGCCGAGCGTCTGGAATGTGGCCTGAGGACGCCAGATCCTCCGAGGGCTCACTGATATAAATTCAGCCTAGTCTCCCACATCTAGATGCCTCTGCTTCCTTTCCTCCTTCTTTCTCATCAGAGCACCAGCGAGTGACTACCAATCAGCACCCTTAGCAAGCTTGTCCCGTGACTTTACCACACACATCCACCATGACCACTTCAGGCAGTGTCTTCTCAGAGACCCTTCAGGAGATCACCAACACCAAGCTCGATGAGTTGTCCAAGAGGCGTGACCGTTTCGAAGAGGACAAGGCATCTCTCCTTGCCTCCATCCAGGTCAAGGATAATGCCGTCGACCGTCTCGTCACCCTGAGCGATGGCATCAAGAAGAGCTTCGCCATCCAGCTTGACAAAGCTGGCATAGTCATCCCCAACAAAACCAAGCACAAGCGTCTGGAGACAGAGCTCAAGAACCTTGATCGCTTCCTCGCTCAGGCCAAATGTGATCCCTCTGTCTCTGCAAAGATGCTGCATGACTGGGAGGAGTCTCTTCTTCGTCACCTTGACATGCAGTCTCTCAAGTTCCAGTATGCATCTCTCTACGGTCAGCTCGTTACCGAATGGCTGTCGAGCGACAAGGAGGATGAAGATGCTATCAGTGATGACGTCGAGATGGGTGAGGCCTTTGAGGATGTTGGCAACGCTCACAAGCTCGAGTCTAGAATGGAGTGGGAGCAGATGGTGTTTGAGCCGGCCGATGTCAATGAGAAGGCGCTCGAGCAGTATCTGGAGCGTCTTTTTGGCGTCGGCGATGAGAACAAGAAATCCACCCACAGTGCCCTGCAGCAGCTTCGGGATGCCGTCTACGCCTTTGAGGCACAGATCTCGACTCCAAACCAATTCACCACTTCTTCTCTTAAATGGGTCATCCAGGGCCTGCACGCTTCTGATCTGCTCTCGGACGAGAAACGAGAGGTGCTCAAGGACTTTCAGAGCAACACTATCATCCTCACCGAGATTGCAGATGTTCTCAACATGCGTATCAGCGCCCTCGGCTCGTGGACTTGGAATTCTGACGCCCCGGTCCCGGTAGAGATGCGGCGCAAGATTAGTGGTATCTACAACATTCACATGCACGAAGACCTTCTCCAGGCAATCTTCCTCCAGTATATCGGTGTCAAGTGGAGCGTCTTTTTCAAGCAGGCCTTCCGAAATAATCGCCGATTTGATGAGGCTTGGAAGTCAGCTCGCAAGGATGTTCCGAAAAGTGACAAGCAAAGGCTCGGATACTACCTGGGTCCTCTTCGACAGTCACCCTGCCTGCAATCTGTCAGAGAAAAGATCTACAACTCCAAGTACTTCATGGCCCAATTGCTGGATCACGCCCAACAGACTACAGAGACGGCTGAAGGCGAGGAGGAGGCGGAATACGAGTCGTTTGCTATGGCTGACTGCAAGCGTGCTCGACCAAAGCAAACAGCCAGAAAGTCGACAGGAGGCAAAGCACCTCGAATGCAGCTGGCGAGTAAAGCGGCACGCAGGTCGGCACCATCAACTGCCGGCATGTATGAGGCGGAAGTAGATGACGACGACGATGGCAGTGAGGATGAAGAGGACGAAGAGGTGGTTCGTAATCCCATGGCACTCAAGCAAACCATCCTGCATATGCTGTCCACTGAGATTACCATCAACACCCGCCTTTATGGCGAGCTGACTGCTTTCCACTCTGTCTTTGAGAGCTGGAATTCACTTCTGCCGCACCAGACAGTCTGCACCGTCCTCAAGTTCTTTGGTGTCTCTGAGACCTGGCTTGGCTTCTTCAGAAAGTTCCTTGAGGCTCCCCTAAAGTTCCTCGATGATGACAATTCAGCCACGGCACGCAAGCGGCGCAGAGGTACGCCCGGGTCTCATCTCATGAGCGACGTCTTTGGTGAAACGACTCTCTTCTGCCTCGACTTTGCTATCAATCAGGCTACTTCTGGTAGTGCTCTTTGGAGAATCCACGACGACATTTGGTTCTGGTCTCCCGACCATAGCGTGGCCGTAAAGGCGTGGAAGACGGTCGAAGAGTTTATGGATGTCACTGGCACCGAAGTAAATGACGCCAAAACGGGCTCAATTCGGGTTTCGCGAGATCTTGATCGTACACTTCCCATCGACAAGTCTCTCCCCGAGGGCCAAATCCGCTGGGGATTCTTGCGCCTATCACCGCAAAAGGGCAGATTCGAGATCGACCAAACCATGGTGGATTCTCATATTGAAGAGCTCCACAAGCAACTTCGCGACAAACGCAAGAGTGTTCTTTCTTTCATCCAGGCTTGGAATACCTACGCCGCAACCTTCTTTACTTCCAACTTTGGCAAGGCAGCCAATTGCTTCGGCCGAGACCACGTCGACAACATGCTCACCACGAATGAGCGGATCCAGAGACAGGTGTTTGCCTTGTTGTCTGAAGGCGGCCAAGACAAGGTGTCGAGCGTTGCTGAGTACCTGAAGAAGACGCTCAGCGAGCGCTTCGGGATCCAAGATATCCCGGATGGCTACTTGTACTTCCCGATGGAGCTGGGTGGCTTAGACGTGCAGTCTCCATTCATCTCTCTGCTGCAGATCCGTGATGACGTCCTTCAGTCGCCTTCAGAACCCCTTGAAGAGTTTGAAAAGGCAGAGCGGGACGCATACGAGAAGGCCAAGAAGAATTTCCTGGACGGCAACGTCAGGCATGAACGATACACCCTTGACGACCCCGACTGGGCACCCCAGTCGGCACACGACCGAGAGACGTTCATGTCTTTTGAGGAATTCGTCCGCCACCGAGAAGACTTTAGGTTTAATCATTCCGCTAGCGGTGAGCGTCTGCACAACGTGTTCCGCCACCTGATGAAGCGCCCAACTGAGAGGGGCGTGAACCAGGATGACCACAAAGTGATGACGGCGCTCAACCAGCTCAACGGGCAGCCGAACCTACGAGGCATCAGGTATGGCTGGCTAAACATGGAGCCGTACTGGCGTTGGGTTGCCATGATGTTTGGGCCCGAGGTTGTGGATCGGTTTGGCGGGCTGAACATTGTCGAGACTGGATTGCTGCCTATGGGCATGGTTTCTTTCTTCCGAGAGAAGAGGGTCAAGTGGTAGGTTGCTATAGGTGGATATTTGATTTACGCGTGGATACGGGTCCGGTGATAACGGTGAGGTTTTGTCGATCACTATATGCGAAGCAGAACGTCGTCAGCCAGGTTGGACCAAGACTGGAATGATAAAGACTGAGGTATGAGCACGGATGCTGTTGAAAAGGCTAACAAGTGGACTTTTGTGAAGCGATTCAGGCTTCTGGCGGTGACGGATGCAGTTTTCTGTGAATGCCGGGACTAGAAGATCTTTGTGTACTAGACCCCTGTCGCTCACTATATAGCCATCTTGGACAATGGAGAAACTGTCATTACAATAAAAGATGTTGAAAGAGCAAATAGGACAGACTGTGATGCGGGATGCTATACACTTTTTGAGTTCCTGTCACTGGACTCTGACTTGGAGAATTCTGAATGCTAGTTCTGTCCCTAGTAGGCACGTCAAGTAGCTCTCCAGCCTGGGCTACGTCGCATCAACCAGGGTGCTCAGCTATCGGAAGGGGACTATCAGCTGATTGCTCGGGAGTGCCGTGAAAGTGACAGCTCAGTAAACTACCGAGCCGACGCCAAATTTAGAACTCTTTGCAACCATCAAGTCCGGTTCCAGAGGCCTCACGGTTGATTTTCTAACCCTGAACTGTGAGCGACTCTTATCGATTCCTTGCTGTTCTATCTTCTCGATTTACAACCAGCCTAACAACTAGAAGCCAAGTTTAGGCACTTTAATCTAGATGCCGAAGTTGGTTATACTTTGAATTACGTCTTGAGTTCACATTTAGCCGGAGATATCACTCCTCCACGATATTCAGGAACAAGTGACAAAGTTCAAAATGATAACACTCAGCAGGCGGCTTGATTTCAACTGAAACTAATTTACATCATATCCTTGAGATTAAAAACCTCACTCGACCATCTGGAATTCCATGCCTTTAGGAATCGCTTATTTGTGGGCACCGTCACCGTTGCAGTAGGGAATGGGGTAGGTGGTGCTGTTGCAAAGACGAAGGAGGCCGTCGACCCAGTTGAGGTTTCCGAAAGATCGGCTCGAGTAGCTGTTGGACACAAAGCCCTCCTTGTCGGGGCTGTCGGTGCAGCCGCTGAGGATGTTGCCCTCGACGCGGCGGACGTAGGGCTGGCTGACGATGACGCCGTGCTGGCCGTCGGGAACCTCAAAGGTGAGAGACTGCTCCTGGGAGCTGGACCACGATTCGGTGTAGTCAACTGAGATGGAGAGACTGAGGATTGACTCGATGCTGACACCGTAGGAGCCGCCGACAGAGACCGAGTTGGAGATGGAGTAGCCCGAAGAGACAGAGACAGTGGCCTTGCCGCCGGTGCTGCTGACAACGGGGGAGATGGCAACGTCCCAGTCGAGGAACTCCTTGTCAGAGGTGACCTGGACTTCGGTGCTCTTCTCGCAGCGGCGGGCCTTCTTGGAAGAAGCAACCTGCTTCTTGTTGAGGGGCAGAGGGGGGGCAGCCTCGAGGGCTTCAAACTCGGCGGCCTTCATGACCTGAGAGGAGCCATCCTTGGCCAGGACGATGACATCGTCGGGCGAGAGAATGGTGGATCTGGGGACGGCAGCCTGAGAGACTGAGAGGAGGCCAAAAAGGGCCAGGGCAACTGGGGAAACCATTTTGAAAGATGGAGAGTGAAAGTTGTGCTTTGTAAAATTAAGAATTGACTGTTTGTCAATTCGCAACGAATGCAAAAACGAGTGTAAGACTCAAAAGAGTGTGGTTTAAAAGAGTGTCTAGTAAAGAGTGTAGTGTCTCTGAGCGTTGTCTCTACAAAAGACTTCCAACTAAATGGTGCCCGCGTTCCCTTTTTATCTTTTTACTCTGAGACAACATCTTTTCAGAAAGAGATAACTCAACCACCAAGGGGACCCGCAACCTGACTCGCTGTCCCCGTTGGGAATACCGACGATGACGCATGAAGGGGACTATGGGCCAACTCCCAGACACAGCCCAGCAAACTCTGTAAACTGGGGAAAATATATGTTGGCCAAGACAAGGTCCCCATTCCCAATGCGATCATGTTATGTAACCTCGCTGTTCTTTTTGGAAGCTCAAGGCGCTGGTGGTTTCCTATGGGGGCATGCTCCGACGTTGTGTGTCCCACACGGAGAAAGATGCTCCGGGTTTCAAGATGGACCGGGATTATGTAAAACCACTACTCCCCACAAACGCCTCTTTTTAAAGTTTGAGCACGGCTTTATGCGCATCTTGTCCGGGAATGCCGAATATTCAGGGTCCTACTTTTAGCTGAGAGATGGGATGATCTATCAGACGGCATCCCCATAGATCGGGGGGGGTCATGCAATTTCCGGTCTATTCGAGTTTCGGGTCCCGCCCGAAGGATTCGCTGAATAGTCCACTTGTACTCGTTTTGGAACTTCGTATTCAGTGTATGGATACACTCAACCCGCGACCCTTACTGTTTCAGGTCATTGCATTCGTCAGCTGGGCAAGAGATCAACCAGCGAGCGAGCGGGATGTCCGTCTCGCAAAGAGAGTTCCGGAGATGTCCCTTTTTTTTCGGAGGAGTTGGTTAATTTCTCGGTGTTGGTTGATATAAGTTGGTGCCGTGTTCCCACCTCTTTGTTGTCTCTTGCTCATCACCGACACTCGCTATCGTTTTGACACTGGACTTTCGTTCGTTCGCTCTTTATTCACTCACTCACATTCATTCATTCATTCAGTCTTTACCTTTTTAGCTATCTGCTAGAACTATACCACACACAACTTAATCACCATGTTGGCCAAGATCTTCAGCGCTTTCCTCTTCCTCACCGCCGTGTAAGACCATGGTCCAACCACCACATGAAGACCTCAGCTAACATTCTCAGCACGGCGAACCTCCACGACAGCTGCTCCTGCCACAACGGTGACAGCTACAACTGGCGCATGACCACAAACGCCTGTGGCAAGTACAACGACGCCGGCTACAAGGTACGAAACTCCAACTCTCACCAAAAATCTCTGCTCTAACCTGAACCTTGACAGTGGGGCGGCTCCGTCTACGACACTCCCTCTGGACACGTAAGTATTCCACATTCGTCCAAAAGCAACACATTGCTAATTGGCTCTAGTGCACCCAAGCCAACGCAGAAGCACAGCTCGCCGGCAAGGAGTGGGAGGCCGCTTGCAAGGAGATTGCCCAGACTGGCTTCCAGTGCGCCGACGGTGTTGGAACTTGCTACGCTGACCCCGATGAAGTCCGTGGCCGATGCTAAATGCTCTCTCGAAAGAGGGCCATGGAGGCGATGATGATCAAACCACAATGTTGGATTTGAATGTTGGCGTTCAAGTCCATCTGTAAGAATCAAGGGGGATGTTTAGATAAGCAAGTTATGTTGCGCAATTTTGAATGAAAGTTATCAAGTTGTTCGAAGGTCGTGATACCTGCAATGTGTTTTTGGGCCTGGTGATAATGCCCGTGTTGGGCCGAGGACGCTGTGCTTTGTTGCTACGTAGGCTGGTCAGTGATTGAACCCAAACCTGTCGCTAGAGACACGACACCAATGATTGAACCACGACGATGATGTGAGCGTAACGAGGGAACTAGATCCATTATTGAATGGGTCAATTCGGAAATTGATTTGGTCGAGCCATCTTCATTTGGGGAATTTGAGGTTTATCGCCGCGCCGAGCAATTGTTCCTTGATCTCGACGACGGACTGAAGTTTGGATGGACTAGTGTAGTTCCAGCGTAGCTCAGGTGCTGGTGATGAGTACGAGTATAAGAACAACAAACGTCGCTAGTAGACGAGCGATTAAACAGAGACTAATCTTCTTGTGAAATGTAAATGGGCTAGCAGGTCTCTATGTTCTTCCCGGCAGTGTTCTTTTCCTATGTCATTAACAAAGCGCATAGGTGCAATTAGAGTTCAGCGATGAGATCCTGTGTCGTATTACCGACCATCACTATCACCAACCCATGCAGTCCAATGGGATGCCGAAGAGTCAATCCACGACTTAAGTTCTGCACTATTTGCTGCTATAATGCACTAATACTGTCCATGGTATCGCGAAACTAGCTATTCAACTACCGAAGGCCCGAAGGATTTCCCCATGCGGAAATACGAGCGCCTGGTAGGGCTGATCCATCTCCAGGGTGGTTGCACAGGCGCAAACCTAATCACGCATGGTTCCACCCAAAGTCAAATTAGAGTACAACAGACGAAAGTATATCTAATGATATCATCAAGATCGTCTCTAGCTGAGCAGATCATTAATGCTGGCTAAAATGTGACACTACTAAAAAAGAAATTGGCTTGTGTCTTTTTTCCTTGGTCAACTATCCACTTAACGAAGCCTGTTGCCTAGATTTTTAGGCTCACACACTCGCACGGGAAAATCTTTGGTGACTCTGCCACACTTCTTTGGATTCAATTAATGTACCTTCTCACCCAGGTGATGCTTAAGGCCTTGTTAGCCATCCCCTTTTTCGCTTCCTGCTCTTAGATACATCAGAGCGACACCAGTGAAATAATACAGTGGTACCTTATGTACAAGATTGCACTTGAGTGGCCAAATGGGATGCAGTACGACAACCTTATTGAGATAGCCTCTCTGGTCATATGGCTAGAAGAGTCGTCGTGCTCCTCTGCCAAGCATATCCAAGACGACACGTTGCCCTCTAGTCTAAATATAAATAGACCCGCCTTCTGCTCCCGCCTGCCACACAACTTGCCTAACTACAAGAGGCGAGAATTCAAAAGCCGGGTTCTTCACAACGGATTGGGTTGGCCACGTAGCGGCTCTAGATTGTGGTATGCTGTTGCTTCCGAGCTGCTAACCAGAGCTGCTACGCGGCCAACGCGATTCGTCGTTCTGTTTGGATGAGGCTCCGGATGAAATACTTTCTAGTTAAGCCTTTCCTGCCACGGACAGAGACATTAGCAGCCACACCAAAGAACACAGTTTTAACACAATAACAGCATCTCAATACACCCAATGCTGCATAATACCGAACCTTGTAATTCTTCAAGGCAAGATGGCTCTTACATCTGAAGAAGTCACTTATCCTCTTCTTAATCAAGGATAAAAAGGCTGCCTAACCGCCTTCTTCCTCAGATCTTTGCCATCAACTTCAACCTTGCAATCGCACTGCCTTCATTCTCGACTCCTTCACCCACGATCAAAATCACAACAGCCACAAGGCTCCCGGTCGCGATCAACACCAGAAGCCGCGAGCTAGCCACATGGTACCGACTGAGCCTCTCGTCATCGGCGGCTTGTAGTGTTGATCGCGACCGGGAGCCTTGTGGCTGTCGTCATTTTGATCGATCGGTACGTCGTTATCGACGGATCTAATGACGAAAGCTAACGTTGTAGTGGATGAAGGAGTCGAGATTGAAGGCAGTGTGGTTGCAAGGTTGAAGTTGACGGCAAGGATCTGAGGAGGCACTATGTTTTCCCGATCTTTGGGAACGTCTGACCCGTGGCGCCATGACCCTGCTCTAATTTCAAACCTAAGTCATTGTCTCAATTATTCCGGAGCAACAGGAGGATTATGTCTGCGGCCTCTGGTCGTAGAGATGTGATGTGAACCAGGTCGGAATTTATTCATTTCAAATCTTACCACATTAGTGAGCTCCCTACAACTCTGTTGATTGAGACCATCCCCTTAGATGGAATAAGACTGAGTGCCACATGTTGCCGCTTTATTTCGCATTTAGTTGTAATTTCCTAGGATAGAGAAGTTAGATGGAAGATCTTGGGGGCTACGAGTGCTTGATGAGAGTTGTTCTGGGCCTAGACTGGTTTTGTTCTGCAGAGGCTCAGCACGGACACCAAGGCTTGTCAAGTTTGAAACAGGCTCAATAGAGAAACTCAACTCTTGCATATGCCAGCTCCTGCAATTACACCTCAACATGTCAGAGTATGTACGACTCGGCAACTTTGTGCCGTGAATGAAGCCTTTGGGGGTTGCGGGGGCGGGGGATCTGCTGGTGCGGAGATCAAAGGCGATGGGAGAAATCGACTCCACGGAATCTGAGCCGCGGATTTTAAAATCCCACCAATCACAGACCCCGAAGCAAACAAGCTTATGCTGGATTAGGTAGCTAGCTTCGCTTTGAATGGCGAACTAGAAACCTTGTTAGTTGAGCTTTGGCCTAGTGTATGTGTTGATTGTGAGTTCTCGACCGTTGTGTTGATCGAAAGATGGGGTTTGCTCCGGTCTGGGGTAAATGAACCCACGGGGCGATTCATTCAGAGCTTAGCTCCGTGTAACGCTATCAATCTACCTATATAAAGTCTTGAAACCCATCGTCACTTTGAAAGCTTGGATCCCAGGACAGCTCTTCTTCTCAGTCAGCCAATCGCCAGGATGAAAGTGTCAATCTTCTTTTCAGTCGTTTCCCTTGTTACAGGAGCACTTGCTCAAGCAATTGAGCTTCCTGCTGGTGTCCCTCGGAGCGTGGACGAGTTCCGTGAGAAGCATCCCTACAAGGTGCCACCCAAGCACCACCGCAAGGTCTTTACCATCAGACACTCCAAGAACGACCAGGATGATGTGTCGTCCGATTTCTACAAAGGTCTGAAGAGGGCAAACAAGGGAGGTACTCTCTATCTGCCCAAGGGCCATACCTATGTCATTGGCAAGCCTCTTGACCTCACGTTCTTGAACGACATCCACGTCCACCTCGATGGAGAGATCAAGTTCACCAATGACACTGCGTACTGGCAGAAGAATTCATTTGCCCACCCTTTCCAGGTACGCTCTAACTCAACAAAAGTCAGAGCCAGACTAACCGTGGTAGAACTCGCTCATGTTCTGGAAGTGGGGAGGCAAGAGCATCAAGATCTACGGACAGGGTGTCTTGAACGGCAACGGCCAGCGCTGGTGGAACGAGTTTGCAGGCAAGGAAATTCTGGACAAGGATAACCAGTACCTCCGTCCTATCCTCTTTTATGCCGAGAACGCCACGGGCCTGGACATCTCGGGCATCCATTTCAAGGACTCGCCGTGCTGGACAAACTTTGTCGTTACTTGTGAGTACCATCTAGTGGGATTTCAAGCAAACAGATACTGATATTATTATAGCCAAGGATATTTCTTTCAAGGACGTCATCTGCACGGCACACTCTAACAATGCCACATCTCTGCCCAAGAACACTGACTTCTTTGACTCTTTGAACGTTGAGCGGCTTACGGTTGAGCGCGCTTGGGTGGATATTGGCGATGACTGCTTCTCTCCCAAGAGCAACGCTTCTGATGTTTATGTCAACACCATGTACTGCAATGGTACGTTTGCTCGACTCCCATTTGCCAAACACCAACGCTAATAGAGCCAGGCACCCACGGTCAGTCTATTGGATCTCTCGGCCAGTACAAGGGCGAAATGTCATTCGCCAAGGACTTTTTGATTGAGAATGTGTGGATGCTCAACGGCCAGCACGCCAGCCGCCTCAAGACCTGGGCCGGCCCCGACGTCGGCTACGGCTTCATCGACAACGTCACCTTCCGCAACTTCTGGGGCGGCAACAACGAGTACTCTGCGTTCATCGACTCGTGCTACTTCAACATCAACGAGACAACCTGCGCCAAGTACCCCTCGCAGATGAACATCACCAACGTCCTGTTTGAGAACTTTACCGGCTACAGCTCGGGCAAGTACGGCGACGCGGTGGCGAGGCTGACGTGCAGCTCTAACCCGAATGCCGTGTGCGAGAACATCAAGTTCAAGGACTTCAACATCAAGACTCCTTGTGGTGGGGAGCCCGTGTTCCTCTGTGATGGCGTCAAGGATATTGGCGTGCCTTGCGTGAGCGCGACGAGCAAGGAGGGCAAGGCGGCGCTGGCGAATAAGTGCACTGCGCCTGAGGCATCCGCCAGCCCGTTTAAAGTGAGAAAGTTTGACGAATAATCACGGTACATAGAATTGCTACTCAGCTTCGGTTCTTGTTCATAGTCATTGAATAGTACATAACTCTATTATGAAGCCAGTTGTTAACAGCTGTCACAGCTGGGGGGCCATTCACCGTGCCGACCTACAGTGTGTGCTTTTCCCCTGAAAGTAGCGCCCGTGCAGCACTGAACTGCTGGCGCAGCACCCCCACGTAGCTGCCGAGTGAGGTCTAGCGCTCTTTCCCCAGCAGCTTTACGCGAGAAGACGCGCACACGCGCCCTTGGACCTTCCCGCGACGCGGTTGCCAATCTCCATTTTGGGAGGGCAACCGATAAAGCACCTCCCATCTCGACTCCGTAACCTACCATCCCCAACCTGTCGATTCTCTCCATCTCATCCCCATTTTGTGTTTCTGGTATCATTTGCACCAATTGCTCCAATTCGGCTGCTCAAATCTTGTCGTCCGGTGATTCGCGGCTCCGAAACCCCGTGCTTCAGTGCTCAGCTCTACTCAATTGAAGGCTACTGCACTGGCAGTTGATCAGCGTCATGGCGAGCGAGCGAACAAGTGCGGCGCGCACGCCCGCAAAGCAGACCAAGCCAGCTGCATCCACCTCCTCGGCCAAGCAGCGCTCCATCGTCTCCTTCTTCCAGAAAGCTGCGCCCTCCACCCCCGCCGCCGCATCATCTCCCCTCTCCAAGACCACTCCCGCCAACAAGCAATCCTCGTGCCTGCAAGAGACCACCAAGGCCAACTCTCTGCCCAAGACGGCTTCTATTTCCAAGCCCATGGCTGCCATCAAGCTCTCGACGCCCGTTCCTAGCAGTGACGCCATCGAACCCCCGAGCTCGCAGGAGAACCAGGAGTCGACTGTCAAGAAGTCCAAGTCCACCATGGACCACGACGCTCTGCCGAGCAGCCCTACTCGTAACGTGAGCATCTCAATCAGCGTCGTTTGCGCCCGCATTTTGCTGATTATCGTAGGTCAAGAAGGTTGTTAGTTACGCCGAGTCCTCCGATGACGAAGGGCCTTTCTCATTCGGAAGTTCGTTGCCCACTCGACGGCGCAGAAGGGCTGCCCCAGTTGTAAGGGACGAAGACGATTACGAAGAGGAGGAAGAAGCTGCCGAAGAGCACGATAGTGGTATGTCACCCGATCCTCACCAACTCGGCGTGTCTAACAAACCTAGATACTATGGATGACTTTATCGCCTCCGAAGACTCCGAAGAAGACACACGATCCAAGAAGCGAAAGAGATCCTCGAAACCAGCTGCTCCTCGAAAGCGGTCCAACATGTCGTCACCTGCCCCCACGCCCGATATCGATATCAAGGATAGCATTCTTGAAGATGAGGACATGATCGAGATGATGGAGGACATCGAAGGCTCGACTGCATCTCAGTGGAACTACAATCCTGCGTCCACCGAAAAGCGCCCTGTTACAAAGCCCGCCGAGAGGACAGCAGTTCGAGATCCCAAGGTCAAGGAAAAGGCCTACACCAAAGACCCCGAGCAACGGTATCCCTGGCTTGCCAACATCATGGACAAGGAGAAGCGAACCCCCGACAACCCCGACTACGACAAGAGGACAATCTTTATTCCACCAGGTGCTTGGAAGAAGTTTTCGCCTTTCGAGACCCAGTATTGGCAGATCAAGCAGAACCTCTGGGACACGATTGTCTTTTTCAAGAAGGGCAAGTTCTATGAACTCTATGAGAATGACGCCACCGTGGGACACCAGGAGTTTGACTTCAAGATGACGGATCGTGTCAACATGCGCATGGTTGGAGTGCCAGAAAGTTCACTGGACTACTGGGTGAACCAATTCATCGCCAAGCAGTACAAGGTCGCTCGTGTTGACCAGATGGAGACCAACCTGGGCAAGGAGATGCGTGAGCGACAAGACAAGAGCGGAAAGAAGGCTGACAAGGTCATTACTCGCGAGTTGGCCTGTGTCCTGACCGCTGGAACCCTCGTTGACGGCGGTATGCTGCAAGACGACATGGCTTCCTACTGCTTGGCCATCAAGGAGTCAGTGGTTGACGACCTCCCCGCGTTCGGTATCGCCTTTGCCGACACTGCCACTGGCCGGTTCTATCTGTCCAGCTTTGTGGATGATGTCGATTTGACAAAGTTTGAGACCTTGATCGCTCAGACTGGTCCACGAGAGCTTCTTCTGGAGAAGTCCCATCTGTCAACCAAGGCGCTGCGCATTCTCAAGAACAACACGACCCCCACAACCATCTGGACTCACCTCAAGCCGGGGACCGAGTTCTGGGAAGCAGACATGACCCGTCGCGAGCTCGACTGCGGAAAGTACTTCAAGGTTGAGGACGCTGATGATGAGGTGTGGCCCGAAACTCTCCAACAGCTACGGGATGATGACCTCGCCATGTCGGCTGTTGGCGCCCTTGTCTCGTACCTGCGCTTCCTCAAATTGGAGCGGCCTCTGCTGTCGCAAGGCAACTTTGAGCCATACAACCCCATTCAAAAGAACGGAACATTGATCCTGGATGGGCAGACGCTCATCAACCTCGAAGTGTTTTCTAACTCCGTTAATGGCGGGTCTGAGGGCACTTTGTTTAGCCTACTTAACAAGTGCATAACGCCCTTTGGCAAACGCCTGTTCAGGTCGTGGGTCGCCCACCCCCTGTGCAATATTGATCGCATCAACGAACGTCTGGATGCTGTCGAGATGTTGAACGCGGATCAGACAGTTCGCGAACAATTCGCCTCGCAGCTTGTCAAAATGCCCGACCTGGAGCGACTCATCTCGCGAATCCATGCCGGCGCATGCAAACCCGAAGATTTTGTCAAGGTTCTGGAAGGCTTTGAGCAGATAGAGTACACCATGGGCCTTCTTGGAGCCTTTAAGGGTGGCAATGGTATTGTGGACCGACTTATCTCGGCAATGCCAAATCTCGATGAGCCTCTGAGCTACTGGAGGACAGCTTTTGACCGTCGCAGGGCTCGTGAGGAGAAGCTCCTCATCCCCGAGCGCGGCATCGATGAGGATTTCGATGAGAGCTCGGACCGAATTGAAGAGATCAAGCAGCAGCTTGAGGATCTCTTGGCAGAAAAGAAGAAGGAGTTCAAGTGCAAGCTCCTCCACTTCAAAGATGTCGGCAAGGAGATCTACCAGATTGAGGCACCAAAGAGCATTAAGGTTCCGTCCAGCTGGCGCCAGATGTCGGCTACCAAGGATGTCAAACGCTACTACTTCCCCCAGCTCACCCAGCTCGTCCGGGAACTTCAGGAGGCCGAAGAAACACACTCGCAGCTTGTGCGCGAACTTGCTTCTCGGTTCTTCAAGAAGTTTGATGTCGACTACGAGACATGGCTGCAGGCCATCAAGATCATTTCGCAGCTTGACTGCCTGGTCAGTTTGGCCAAGGCTTCAGCATCGCTCGGCCATCCCAGTTGCCGACCGGAGTTTGTCGATGAGGAGCGCAGCAGCGTGGATTTCCAGGAACTCCGACATCCCTGCATGATGAACACAGTAGACGACTTTATCCCCAACGACATCAAGCTCGGTGGTGAGCAAGCCAAGATCAACCTCCTGACAGGTGCCAATGCTGCTGGCAAGTCTACTGTCCTTCGCATGGTAAGTCTCATTCTCAACAGTACTTTGACGCGATACTAACAACATACAGTCTTGCATTGCTGTGATCATGGCCCAGATTGGCTGCTATGTTCCGGCCGTCTCTGCACGCTTGACTCCGGTCGACCGGATCATGTCGCGTCTTGGAGCCAACGACAACATTTTCGCTGCCCAGTCGACGTTCTTTGTTGAGCTTTCCGAGACAAAGAAGATTCTATCCGAGGCCACGCCGCGGTCCCTCGTCATTCTGGATGAGCTTGGTCGGGGAACCAGCTCGTACGATGGTGTTGCCGTCGCCCAAGCCGTGCTTCACCAGGTCGCTACTCACATTGGTTGTGTTGGCTTCTTCGCTACTCACTACCACTCGCTGGCGACCGAGTTTGAGAACCACCCAGAGATCCGAGCGCGCAGGATGCAGATCCACGTTGACGATAAGGAGCGACGTGTCACATTCCTGTATAAACTTGAGGATGGCGTTGCAGAGGGCAGTTTCGGTATGCACTGCGCTGCCATGTGCGGCATTTCAACGCGAGTGATTGAACGGGCCGAGGTGGCTGCCAAGGAGTGGGAGCACACCAGCCGACTCAAGGACAGCCTGGACAAGGCAAAGACGGGATGCTACATCCCACTGGGTATACTGAGTGACATAGGGTCGTTGCTTGGTGACAAGGGAGAGATGGGGGCTGAGGGCGTGGATGTTCTTCTCAAGGCTATTGAGGCGCTGTAAAAGCGCTATGGATTATGTGATTTTTGAGCGAAATGCAGGGAAAGGGTTATGAACTGGAACAAGATGGTTCCATAAGGTAAACCGGGATATATCAAGGCGTGTCTGGCGTCGCTGTACATGTAACTGGGTCATCCCTGATAGAGTTGCGAAGGGATATACAGGCGTTAGATGGATGAATGGATTGAAGAAGCCGATAAAATGGCGAAGAATAATACGAGACCGGGTGTGTGAAGACAAATACACCTACATGGATCTAATTTTCCGCGCACGCTGGGTGCCAAGCGAACGATGGTGTTTCATGGGATCACGGTTCGTCAAGGCTTCATAGCAATAAGGGCAAAGCGGCAAGCAAGTGCAGAAGCTCAGGTACACTACTGACAGACTAAACCAAACCAAACCAACCAATGCCCGAATAATTCTTCCTAATCGCACCTGCCTCTGTATACACAAACATTACCGTTCCGAAAAGCAGGCGAAATGAGACCCAAACACCATTCCTCTATCACACCAACATCCACATCCCTTGGCTCAATCACTATTCTTTGTCGCCCGGGGATGTATCACGAGACTTGTCCGCAGCAGCCTTAAGCTGCCGAACTCTACTCGACGCGCGACTAGGCTGACTGCTGGCCTTACCAGGCGTCTTCTTAGTACGCTTGGGAGTCTTCTTTGGCTTGCCTCCTGTGACGGGTCAGTTCGTGCCTTGATTGAAGGATTGAGTGTTACTTACCATCACCACTCTTCTTTGCCTTCTTGGTGGCTGGTCCGCCTTCATCCTCTGCTTGGGTATCTTCGACTCCAGACTGAGACGGCGTCGTGACTGCCTCACCAGTTCTACGTCTCTTGACGCCGGCGCTGCTGTTGTCATTACTCGTCTGCTCCTGCAACTCCGGGATGTCATCGACATCTGGTCTCAGATCATCCGCCGAGTCTGAGTCGCTCTGGTAGCGATACGCAGAATCATGCTCCGGCCGTCCCTGCCAAGGCTCCTTGCGCGTCTTCTTCCCCGTGCCGTCATCCCCGGGCATACCAGGGGAGACCCACGACCCCGGGAACGGGGGCATGCCCTCATACGGAGGCCAGGGAATGTCCCACCAGTCACTGTTATCCTCATTATTGGGATCAGAGCGCCAGACCGTGGCATGGTAGTCGGAAGGGTTGGTCGGGTAGATGGTACGCGCGTACGCCGGGTACTTGCGAGTAAACTTCTCCTTAAGATAGCCAATCTTCTTGGGTAGGTCGGCGGCGCGGATCCAGCCGCTGCGGTTGGGGAGGTTCTCAGCTTCGCCGGGGCCGTTGCGGATCTTGCAGCAGCGGGCTGGGTCTGTGTGGAACTGTGAGGTTGTCAGCATACTTGTGTGCATGGGTGAGTGAGAAACGGGGATACTAACCTCCATCTCCTTCTCCCGACCGATAGGGGAGCGGAGGGGACTTCGGCCTCGGCGCTTGGGGGCCTTGCGCAGACACTTTGAGCAGTACATGTCATCATCAGGGTCAAAGTCAGGGTCGCTTGGTCCTAGACGTTTAACCCAGTCTGGAGATCTGCCGCGCCGTCTCCGCATGACACCCCCTTCGCCCTCCTCAATCTCATCATAATCATCAGTTTCAGCACCGTCATCCTCATACTCTCCGTCATTGTCCTTAGCGGGCCGCTTTCCCTTGGTCTGCTTCTTCTTAGGAGTCTGACTTCTTCCCTGGGTGCCGGTGCTTCTAGACTCGCTCGCCGGGGTATAAGTAGTAGTATCTTCCGAGAGCGGCTTCAGCTGGATCGGTTTCAGAGGCGGGAGGCGTCTGCCGCGAGAGGAAGACGGGGAATCGCTTGGTGCGGCAGAGAGTTCATCTTCCGAGCCTGGGCCCTGTGAGGAAGAAGGTCGAAGCTGGCCGGGTGTTGATCTTCTTCTAACACGGGGTGTCTTCTTGGGTTTCTCCTTGAGAGTCTCCTTGGCGGAGACGGACGGCTCATTAGACTCGGAAATCTGCGCTTCGAGAATTTCGAACATCTCAAAATCTTCTGGATCTTCATCATGGGCTTGAGATTCCTCTGCTGTCTCCGTGGTGGGCATGACAGAAGCAGGAGTTGCTGGACGAGAAGTTGGTTGACTGGGAGGTACCTCAGGGCCAGGAGTAGGACGACGACGTGGCCGAGGAGCGAGTGATGGGCGACGAGTCGGACGACGAGGAACCTCTGCCTCTTCCTCTACCTCTTCCTCTACCTCTTTTCCTTGCCGCTGTTCCTGCTGTTGTTCCTCCTCATCAGAGTCAGGGATCTCTATCTCATCGCGGTGAGTGTCCCGCAGATGACGACGATACTGCTTCTCCGACATGTCGGCAACACTTGCGCCACACTTCTCAACGTAGGCGCACTTCTTGTCGGGCCTCGGCGTACCGTACACCTTGGATAGCATCCTCTGACCGATATTCCCCGCGCCATCCTCTTCTTGCTCCGAGGCAGCGCGATCTGCCGCCTCAAGATACGCGCGCAGCGGTCGGTGATCCGGAAGCGGGGGCATCTGCGGAATACTGTTCCACGGTGCCGTTTTTCTAGGCTCCAAGATGTCCCAGAGCTTGTAGACGTGGCAGTCAAAGTGCTTGATACACTCTACCTCGGGTCGGCGGTTCCAGACCTTTTTCTTGTTTGCGTCAAGGCCGTTGGAGAAGACGAATGACAATCCGCAAAAGGGGCAAAAGTTCATCTCCTGCTCTGGGTGGAAGTGTTTGAAGTGCTCCCACACGCCGCGCGAGTCGAGATAGTCGATGTTGTTCTCATAGCAGTCTGAGATGGGACACTTTTTGGGGGGGTCGTCCAAGGAGGGCCGAGGTCCAGGCTGGTCATGCCAGGGGAGAGGGTACATGAGCAGACGCGGAGGCTGAGATCGCCTTGTCTGCCACATGTCGTCGAGGATTCTCTTTATTCCTTCTGGTCCAACAGGGTTGGGGTTCATGCTCGCGGCGATTCTCTGAAACGGGAGGAGGCCATCATTTGGAGGTTGGGGCTGGGGCTGCACCTGCGTTGGATTCCAGGAGGGTCGTCCAGGTTCAGGTTGAGATTGTCGTTGAGGTGGTCGTTCCCTTGACTTATCAATGGGAATCCCCCAAGGAGTGTATACGACCGGCGTAGGAGGAGGGTTGCGGCTGAACCGCTCCCCTGTCATATTAGCAACAGGCGCTCTTGGGACCTCTGGCCTTGGCTGCGGTCTATCCCAAACCGACTGCTGTGCTGCCGGTTGAGGAGGCACTTGAACAGTCGGGGCAGGAACCCGGGCAAACACACCAGCAGCAGGCTGTTGCTGAGGAGCAGGCTTGGGCTTACTGACAGACTTGAGGCCCAGGGCTTTGACAAGTTCTGCCTTGTGCTGGGTGCGCAAATGCTCATTCTTCTGCTCTTGATCCCACCACTCGAACAATGGCTCATCACACCACATGCACTTGCGCGCCTCATGGGTGGTCCTGATGTGCTTCTCAATGACATCCTTCTGATCGAGGCGGTAGGTGAACCTGCAGTCCTTAAATTGGCACTCCATGACACGCTTCAGGGCGATATTGCGGACAGACCAAAAGGCCTGCTGAAGATCAGCCTGCTCTGTCGGTGTGAGCATACCCTTGGACATCATGGGGAGGTTGTTGGTGGTCCGCAGCATCTTTTCAGCCGGTGGCGCGGTGATGGGAATGTTGATTCCTTCGCAGGACGGGTATGTCTTGGGATCCCAGTTCTCGTAAATACCTGGCTGGCGGGTCCACGTCCTGGTTCGGTCGTCCCAGTTGAACCGCTCGGTGAGCTTGGGGGGCAGAGGCGTGTAGGGACCAGGTGGAAGGGAATGGATTGACGCATCGGAGCGGACGCTGGCATCATCCGACTCTTCCTCCTCCTCTGAAGATTCTTGGTCGACTTCCATGAGCTCAGGGTCCTCGATACCAGCACCACCCTGGCCAGGAGCCTGAGTACTCTGCTCTGGTGCGAAGCCAGTCTCTTGAGCCTCGTCCCTGCTTGTCTCCATCGGCACATCCTCCTCTACTTCTTCGACGCGGGGTTGCATAGACCGCTGGCTTTTCTCGAACGCCTCAAACGCCTTCTCCAAATCGCTTTGCTGAGTAGATGACCCGTGGAGTGTCGGAGTTTGGGGAAACTGCAGTACACTCGACGAGCTCGCAGGCTGAGCCGTGGACGGAGGCCAGCCAGTGAAGGTGAAACGCGAATTTGGTGGCACCTGGGAAAGCGGTTTCCCCTCCGGCCTCGTGGTTGTGACGGTTCCCAACCTGCCATCCACCTTTTTCTTTGACTTCTTGATGAAAGGGAGGTTCGTAGAGGCGTCGGAGGCTGCGCTGACCAGATGACGAGGCCAATTCGTCTCGCGCTTAGCAAAAATCTGTTCTGGGGCCATAATGTCGCGCCGGAGTCTCTTTCTGTTAAAGCCTTCTTCGGTAACGTCGTCATGAATATCGTCCGGGTCAAACACCGTCACCCTGACGCCCCAGTGGTTGCTCTTGGGGATGCAGGTTTTCCAGTCTATGTCTGCCTTTTTGTGGAGCGACAAAGAGACGTCGCAAGCTGTGATTGCAAGCCGGATGTTGAACCACTCGTTTTCTGTCGTGGATGGAGTGATCAGGTATGCGGGGGAATCCGTGTTGGGCACCTCGAGGCTGTCCCAGGGGGGCAAGGCCTTGAGCAAGACGCAGTCGTGATAAAGCTTTTTATAATCATCTGTCGTTTTACATATTCTGGCAATCTGGTATTGGAGATCTTCCAGCCCCGCTGTCAGGGGTGCCATTGAAGCCCAGCAGTTTTGTTGGCGGTGAGACCAGGACGGAAAGAGGCGGCTCTCATCTTCTTTCCACTGAGGGAAGATCCAAAAGTAATTTGCCTGCTCTGTCATGTTCAACTGCGAGAGCTTCTCTCCCAGCTTGGCACGCTGTTCAAGTCGGAAGGGCCGGTTGGCCGGTATCTGAAACGCCTGGATGTCGCCCCCGTAGAGGTACAGATGTTGAGTGTCGCCCCGGATCACAAGGATCTCGTCCAGTTTGCCAAGAGTGTCCGCATCAAAGGCTTCGGTTACCATCGAGTGGATGGCGTCAAATGCCTTTGTGAAGGGAAGTGTCCCATTCTTTGTGGATTGCGAGAGAAGATAAGGACGAGGCTGGGGGTAGTAGCCGGGAAAGATGAGAGCCGCCGTGTCTGACTCGAGACGAGTGCTGTCAACCATCCAACAGGCGTCAGGATTGTTGATGGGGTGGAGCATCTCCCAGACCCATTGCATCTGGCCCATTGCGCCGTAAATCTCGGGGATCTCACAAACACGATCCGGGTGGTTAATGTCCTGCAGGCGGAACAGTGCATGTAGATGAGACGTGTAGCTCGGCTTGCCGTACAAGATCTCGATGGCAGCCTTGAGGTGGTCATTGAACTGGTTGGAGCCAAAGCCATTGATGACAAAGCTCGTCTCCTTGGTCTTGGGGAAGGGCAGGTAAGCGTAGCTGATGGCATCCTTTCCGGGGCCGTCATCAACCGCGTAGACGTGGCGACCAATCTTGACCAGATCCATGTTGAACTGGTCCTTGAGTGGCTCCCAGTGAAGCGGCTGTGGTAGCTCCGACTTTGGCTTGACAAAGAAGGCACAGCAGTTTGCGTGCTTGCTTGTAGTCACGTCGGCAAAGTGATCTCGCAGGCACTTCATTGCAGGACTGTCCTTCTTGAGCGGCAGTTGATCGTCGATATTCTCCCACTTCTTGGTCTGTCGATTAAAGCAGGTCAAAGTGTACTTGAGAGTCCCAAAGGGGTCGTGAGTCAGCTCCAGGTGAAGCAACTGCCTGAGCGCTCTCGAGTACGAGTGCCACTTGCGAGGGACGATGGGGATGCATCCATTGTAGCCGTACAGATAGACCCATTCATCCTGAGGAAGTGCGGGCGTCTCGGAGCTGGGGCAGTAGTCGGGGTTTGTCGTGGGAGCTTCTCCAAAGTCCTCAGGTTCGTCGTCCGCGTCGCCACCTCGAAGACCCAAGACGGGCTGGGTAGGGTCGTTGGTGGGCACCGGTATGGGAAAGTTGGCATCTTCTTTGTCTTGGAGTTGTTAGCTGGATTGTATTCACCAAGGAATTATTGACTCACCTCTGCGGCTGTCTTTTCCCAAGCCCCGGCGATAATGGGCTGTGAGGAATTGCAACGGCGGCTGGACAGTGTAGTGCGCCGGGTCTGTCATGTCGTCTCCCATCAACTCAGCCAGCTCATCGAGCGGAGAGATCAAGGGCTCGATGGGCAGTCCAAAGTACAGCATGGTGAGCTTGGACGCCAGGCCACGGTCGACGCCCTTGAAGCGTCCAGCGAGTAGGATGTTGTACTCCTTGGTGTTCTTCTTCTGCAGCTCCTTGGTTTGGGGACGATCAGACGTCATCAGCAACTCGACCTCTTGACGAGTGAAATAGTCTGATACAATCTCCTGAAGGGTCAGGTCCGACTTGAGCAGCCCGTCGAACTCTGCAAGCATAAATACCCACTCCTCATCTTGCGGCAGGATGAATGGTTGGACACGCTTGGTGGCGCTTTCGGGTGTCTGGTACTTGGGTGGCTCTGAGCTGAAGGCGGTCGATATATCCTCCATCCTCAGATGAAGAGTGCAAGAACACGACAAGGAAAAGAATGGCGGGCAAAATGACAGAGGTCGCAGGGTCTATCAGGTAAAATACAGAGACTCAAGGGAACCAACACCGTGTGGGAGAGACAAGTAAAAGTGATGTAAGAGACTAAGAATAAATTGTCAAGAATGCGCGGGCTTAAATCGACAAGAAAAATGAGGTGAATGGTCGAGGTTGGTGAAGGGTTAAATCGCAGAGAGCAATGAATGAGCTTGCTTGATGTGAATTGACACGCCAGGCTGCGGCGCATCTGCAATACCATTGTTCTCAAGTATGGAGACCTGGCGCATGTCCTGCCAGGCGTGGGCTGGCATCACGAACAAAGAAACTCGGTCCTGTTCTTTGAGCGATTGGGGTGGTGGTCTGTGTCTGGGTATTGAGCAGCTCCCTCGGCCGGCATTACCGTTGGTTCTTTGAAGCATCAGCTCTCAAGTTTCTGTGCCTGTTGAACACATTTCTGCTGCCTCGATGGAAAAGCATGCAATGGATACCAGGCGAGTCGCAACAGCATCTCGACAAGCAGCATGGTAGCGCGTCGCACAGCCGTGGTCGGTCACAGAGCTGGGAACCATTGGTTTGGCGTCAGGTACGGATGCTTGCCATGCGATCATCCGTGTGCCCACCCTTGCAACGGCCAATCCGGAATAGGATCACAATAACGGGGTAAAATTAGAATGATGGAGGAGAGGCTCAGGTGCACATCCTGCTGAAGCCACAGCCCAGCCTCCCTTAGCCTAATCTGTCTGTGTCGTGAGAGGTGGTGTTCTTTGTTAATCAATCCATACGGGTAAGGGCGGAAAAGAGGGGAAACATCTCGAATTCGAACAAAGAACCTGGTGTGTCCAACAAGATGATCGCTCCAACAGAGAGACCCCGGTCGTGTATTGCTGTAATGGCTTCTTTGTCAGTTGAGTAACAGCAGTTAGTAATGCGATTGCGCATTCACGAGAAAAGCGACGACTGAGAGTCTTGAATAGATGTCGTTGATTAGAGTATTGTCAAGAATGTTGAAACCCGGCCTTTGTCTGCCCTTGACAGCCGCACTTGGAAGGCTGATTGTTGGTTCGGACCGTTGCGACGCCTGCGATCATCCGGCATGCTGCTTGACCAATTCCTCCAGCTTTTCTTGAAAGTCGGAAAAGTAATTGATTGCTTGGATAATCTTGCCTTCGCTCGACCCAAACCCGCTCCGAGTGAAGGCGAGTCTCCACGCGCTCTCGTCCTTGACCAGGGCGTGGTAATCCCTCTTCTCCCAGCTCTTGTTAGCAGGGCCCTGGGCAAAGTAGCATCCCAGCTTGCCGTTCCAGTCCGATACGTTGGTCGAAGCCAGTCCGCGCAAAAGATTGGGCGAGATGGTGACATGCTGGATGCCTGCGAGCTGCATCACTTCGTCGACAGATGTGAGAGAAGCAGCGAGAACCTGAGTGCGGAACGAGTGGCTAATGTAGTACGCCTGTGCCTCGCGGCAAAAGTCGAAGGCTTTGTTCTCGTCGACGTACCTGCGACCGTCAGACACAGAATAGTAACATGTCAAAGGCAACAACACACCCTTCTTCAAAGTGAACCTTGAGTTCATTCACATAGGGAGCAATGTATGTGCATTGTGCTTCGGCTGCAAGAGCTGCCTGCTCCATGCAGAACATGGTGGTGGCCAGCGTCGCGATGCCTTTCATCTCGAGGGTGCGGCACGCCTGGAGGCCTTCCCATGTGGAGGGGATCTTGATGCACACCCTCTTTGTGTCGAAACCAGGCGCCAGCCCTTTGAAGATGTTGACAATTCCTAACAACGCGGTCAGTCAGTGATTTGAAAGCCGATTCGAAGCATGGAACTCACGGTGCGCGTTGTCAACCGTCTTGGCTGTCGAGTAAGACAGCTTTGGGTTGGTCTGGATGTGCACATAGCCCGTCAAATTGGGCACAGTTAAGAGTTGTAATTTGACCATCTGACCAGGTCAGCATGTATACTTCCCCATGGGCGCATTCGTACCAGGATCTCAACCACAAACTCCTCAGAGGTCGTAGTGAGTGCCCTGCAGGTCCTTGAGAGTTCCGCGAGCATCTTGAACCGCCTCCGAGATCAATGACTTGTGGTGGAGTAGAGGTTGGCCGGCCAGCGGTCTTGAAAGCTCAAAGAAGGCGATGGCCTTTTATATAGATGCTTGTCAGTGGTGTTGCGCGTGAGCTCGAAGGTCAAGATCACCAACCTGGTTTGAAGTGCAATCCACAAACGGTCCCAGCTCCCGAGCCACTGCGTCAAAGTCAGTTGTAGAGCATTCAATAAAGACCATTCAGATCCGGGCAATCCGTACCTTCAGAGTCCAAGGTATCGCAGTCGACCTGGCTGGTCTGGCGGAGAGCGTCTAACAGTGTCGGCATCGTCAAGGGGAAGCGGATTTAGTGAGACAATTGACTCTTGTCAAGGTCAATAAAGATGTATTGTATGAAAGCATGCTACAATCGAATTGAGACACCCGAAAGCAGAGATATTTGAATGCCATGGCTGTCCTGACGAACCCGCATTTGGTGCCTCGTGCTTGGTGTTGATGGGCCGCGCTGGCAACCCCCCACACCCAAAATGATAACATCTGACAGACTCCTGCCCGTCATTCGCTCGGCTTGGCTACCCAAAAGGTTAACCTCGCCTCCATGTCCTCCATTGTGCGGCTGCAACTTCCATCTAAAACACCATTTAGCGGAGCTGAAGAGGGGGGCCAGCGACAAAGACGTCCCCAGCCCCATTCTAGGCTGCCGTTTTTCGAAGCTCCGTTTAATTCCCAGATGGGGAAGTCGAAGAGATTTCTTCGCCAATGTCGACGCCGAGACGTGATCATGTGGTGGAAACGCGTGGGTCGGAGAGATGGAGGTTTTTGGTGTCTGAACATAAGAGAGCCACTCGGCCATGGGCCATTATCCACGGGAATTCTGGAGAACAGTATCGGCACTTGCCCGGTCATCTCTTGTTCCCGCGGGCCCGAAAATATGGAGCCGATTGACTTTAGCCGGAGACCGCGAAGGAGGCATCTCCATGATGAGATGGTGTGGAGGCTAGGGGGTCCAAGAAAACACGAGAATTATAGATCAATCCTTTACCATAATAGGGCTAGACTTGGGCATATTTCATAAAGGATTAATAGTAGTAGTAGCTGAGACTCGAGCTTCTTTGATAATAATATCTTTGAGCCCTTGGCCTAACAGTAACAGGGGACAGGGGAGAGTGTGGAAGCGATGGCACCGTGGGGGCTTCAGAGGGGCACCCAATTGAGCTTCCACGTGACAGGTCACGTTCTCACTTTCGTCACTCCAGGCGCTTCCTGATTGGGCACAACCCTCCAAGAAATCTGCCATCGCGAAGTCGAACCACCAGACACAGACAGCCCGCTTACGATCCTCCCCTCCAAGCTCCGCGTGTCGGTTATGGACTGAGTCTCGCTGACGACGCCCATGAACCCATCGCCAGGCGATCATGCGACCACCACGATGTCTCGTCCCCGCCGCGGAGCTCCAGTCCCTGCTGCTCAGGGCTCCCCGGAGCAGCGCATCGCGACGATGCATGTCCTCCGCCGCCGCCTTTCCTGCGCCTAGAATGGCTGCTGCTGCGTCCCCGAGAGGTGCACCGTTTTTCTTATCGAATAGGCTCTTTGAGCGGTCGAATTGCCTCGATTTCGTCATACTCCGCCGTGCCAATGGCATCTACTCTACATCTTCGGCATCCGTAAATCCCGATCCGACATTATCAACCTCAAATACTTCCGAGTCCTCCCAATCCGAACCAGAACTTGCTCCTCACCGACGAAGACAGGCTCAACGCCGCGAAAAGGCTGCCGCAGAAGCTGCCGCTCGAGGAGAAACACCACTTCCTCCCGATGCCTCGTCAATGCTTACAAGCCATGCCGCCTCACAACCAACAAACTCGCTCCGACGCAACTTTTCCACTCTTCTCTCGCTCTCAAAACCCCGATTGACCATCCTCGTCGTCCTCTCCGCAATGGCTTCCTATGCGCTCTATCCCGTTCCCGAGATGCTCGCCCCGAGCACAACCGAGACTCCGAGTCTAAGCCCGCTCACGTTACTGTTCCTAACGACGGGCACGACCCTGTGCTCGGCCAGCGCCAATGCGCTCAACATGCTTTACGAAACCGCCACTGACGCCAAGATGACCCGGACCCGAAACCGCCCGCTCGTCCGAGGCCTCATCTCTAAGCGAAGCGCCGTACTGTTCGCCGTCTTGTCCGGAGCCATTGGAACGGGCGCTTTGTACTTTGGGGTCAATCCCACGGTGTCTGGACTCGGGTTTGCCAATATCGTCATTTATGCCGGCATGTACACCCCTCTCAAGGCTGTTACGGCGTTCAACACCTGGATCGGCGGTGTAGTTGGTGGTATTCCTCCTCTGATGGGCTGGGCTGCAGCTGCTGGTGAGGCCGCCACCAAGGACGGTTCTTGGCGGGAACTTTTATTTGCCAGCGATGGCTCGTCCATCGGTGGCTGGGTCATGGCCGGATTCCTCTTTGCATGGCAATTCCCCCACTTCATGGCTCTGAGCTGGCCCATCCGCGAGGAGTACAAGAAGGCCGGTCTGCGCATGCTTGCATGGACGAACCCGGCTCGCAATGGGCGCGTCGCTCTACGATACAGCCTTGTCTTCATCCCTCTCTGCCTGTCCCTCTGCGCCTGCGGAGCGACAGAATGGTCCTTTGCCGTCACCAGCTTCCCCATCAACGCCTGGCTCGTGCGGGAGGCCGTGCGGTTCTGGCGGTACGAGGGTAACAAGGGTAGTGCGAGGGGTCTCTTCTGGGCGAGTATATGGTATCTCCCCGGTGTCATGATCCTCGCTCTTCTGCACAAGAAGGGCATGTGGAGCAGGACATGGAACAGCGTGTTTGGCGAGGAGGAGGGAGAGTGGGAAGAGGAGGAGCTGGACGAGATGGTGAGCATGGCTGCTGTGGAGAATAGATTACAGAGCGAGAAGCCCGCACGGTGACATAGGCATGTGTGAAATGGGATATTGTAACAACAATTGTATGAGTGGTTAGAGGGAATGCGGATATCCCGGGGGCTCCTGTGTTGGACTTCGGGAGCACACAACTCATCATATATCATCGTCATGTAGAACATGTGTCAATAAACATATCAAGAAGTAAACTCGAAATTTCAACGGCAGTAAAAACGCTTTGTTATTCCCGATATCGCAATGTCTCGATAATTTGCACTGGCTGCTAGCTCCTCCCCCTTGTTGTCATGGTATCTCTATCTCTAGTTATACAAAGGAGATGTAAAAAACGCATTTCAATCCCCGCGCTTTTTGTTCCACCAATTTTGACAAAACCAAATAAAAAACAAACATTAAAGCAAATTTACCAACGCCAAAATTGACAGTTAAAGATGGAGTGAAAAAGTCCAGTTCATGCGTAGTCGTCGTCATAAATCCCAGAAGCACCAAAAACGCCAATGCTCGCCCGTGCTGCTCGCCATGCAGTGTAATAAAGGACAGGATCCGCCAGCGTCATAGACTGGAATAATAAGGATAGTATAATAAGGAATGGACGGCGAGGTGTGGGGTTTCTCTAGTAAAAGGAAGCAAAATGAAAGGAGGTGTAATAGATGAGTGTGAGGAGGTATTGGAGGTGGTGAAAGAGAGTGAGGAGCTGGATCAGGCTTAGACACCAGATCGTCCCGGTCGGTTGATGAGGTTCCCAATGCCCATGTCGGAGCTCTGGGGTCGTGTCGTCAAGTACTGCGGGCTGTTGCCCTGGCTGTGGCCGTTCCCGTGGTGTCCGTAGCCGTGCCCGGCACTCGCGCTCGAACTCACGCTCGACGAGTATCCGTGGCCCCCGTAGCCGCCGGCGCCGTAGGCCCCCATGCCGTACTGAGCGCCGCTCATGGCGGCCATCTGCGCCTGCGTCTGCAGCTGGTGGAACGAGGTGGCGGCCGAGGCGGGGACCGAGTGCACGACCGACGAGGTTGTCTCGGGGCTGCTATAGGATGCGTCTAGTTCGTCAACGGGTGTCAGGCCCATGCCGGAGATGCCGCTGTCGTCGTCATACCCTGAGAGAGCGCCGGACTCGAGACGGTCGCGGCGGGCAGCGGCGCGGGCGGCGCTTTGCAGATTCTTGAGGCCGTTGGACATGCACTGGAGACACGAGGTTAGTGCTTGTATATACGAGAGTGTCGGTGTGGCGAGATACTCACTTTGGCTTCGACAACGTTCCACTTCTCACCGGTCCGAGCAGCGAGTCCGCTCCAGATCTCCTTCCTCATGGCCATGTACTCCTTGGCCAGACGCTGGAGCTTGAGGTTGTCCCAGTCATCAGCGCCCTTCCGCTCCATCAACCGCTCGTGACGCTTGCGGCAGGCGTTGGGGGTCTTGGAGGGGAAGTAGTTGGCCTGGATCTGGCCCCAGTTGAGGCCCTGCATCCGCGCGGTGAGCAGCTGCTGGTCATCCTGAGGAGTCCAGGCCCCCGAGCTGGCGCGGTGCTGGACCGGCGGAGGGACCGAGACGGGAGGTGCTGTGGTGGCGGTGTAGGTGTCGTAGGTGGGCTGCTGGGTCTGGGCCTGGAGGGCGATGGAGGAGGCAGCGGTGGAGGGGATGCTGTAGTAGTTGGACGGCATCGTCATGCGGTTCTGGTGGGTGTATAGAGGAGAAGGGGCTAGAGAAACGGGAAGACCTGCGTTGTAGCGGTTCTGCGAGTTGCTCGAAGCCCGGGTGTGTTTTGGCATCATGGAGAAGGTGTTTGTGGGGTTGAAGAGAGAGAGAGAGGTCTTTTGGACGAATGATTCGAGATGGTAAATGGATCCTCTGGTGTAGATGGGTCCAGTGGCAAGGAAAAGATTACGGATTAAGCGTATGAAAGAGGGCGAGGCCCGGGTCAACCGGCCTGGTCTGCTTGGTTCCGGTCTTGAGATGAGAGGCCCGAAAGAAATGGAGACTCGGCCGAGCGAGGTATCCAAACGAGGGCAAAAATAACGAAAGAGATGGGTGTAAGAGAGTAAAAGAAATCGAGGCCCAATGGTCAATGAAAGCGACAGATGGTTTCAAGCGACTAAGGAGAAAGAATACCAAGGAAAAAAGAGAAAAAATACTAGGAAGGCTGAGCGAAGGAAATGGTGTTTGTCTGAGGAGAGAGAGAAAGAGGAGAACGAGGCCAAGGCAAGGCCGGATATGAGGCAGCTTTAAGGCCCCAGGAGACCATCGCAGGTGGATCGACGAGAGCAGAGAAAGACAAAGGCCAATCTCGCCATGAGCGGCTCTGGGACTGAAACAGGGCACCAGAGACAGAGACGGGGAAATGAAACCGCACACTTGTGTCTGAAGCAGAGGGTATTCCTCGAATGGGCCGCTGATATTGGTCGGCGAGGCGGCTGTCTGGAGCTGGGCGGTTAAGGAAGGGGGTTCGACAGGGCGGCTACGAGAGTGTCAAGAGAGAGAAAGCGGAGCTGGAAGAAGGGATTCATCCGTACTACGGGATGGGTTTGAGCAAGCGCCAGACATTTGGAGGGACCCGGCAGTCAGTGGGAAGAGGCAACGGGAGCACTGTTGATGGAGCGGTTGACACTTTCGTGGCGTGGGACAGAGTTAAGACGGGGACGATCATGGTGTGCAGATGCACAAAAGAGGGACTAGACAAGAACCCTCAAAGATCTCGAGAGCCAGCCGATTTGCAGATTCGGAAGCCGTTCATGACGTCTGGCGGGGGGTCCTTGATCTGATGTGGCAGTCAGAGGGCGCCTGGGGAAATGAACGGGGTCGCTGCATTGCATGCAAGTGGTGGTGTGTGGGCAGGCAAAAAAGAGACGTGGAGCCAGAAACGGCAACGAAGAAGGTAAAGTCGATCCCTGACCCTTGAGGAAGCGCCAGAAAAGCCGCGCGCAGGGGAGGGGTCCATACAGCCGGCACGAACGACGGGAAGACTTGCAGCGGCAAGGATAACAGGCGATGCGCATCATTCGTGCCGGGGCAGGAAGAAACAGCGGGGGGGAGGAGCAGACGAAACGAAACAACCCCTGGCGATCTGCCGAGTTACTTGCGAGAAGAAGGGTTCACCAGGGAAACAAGAAAAAAAAAGTTGGCGCCCACGATCCAAGCTGAAGGCCTGGAGATGTATACAAAGGCGGTTTGGTGTTGAAAGAAAAGAATGGAGATGCACCCCGGCAATTGGGCCGGTGGAGCCTGCGGGCCGTCCAATTGGCCAGCCCTTGGAGGCGCGCGTCTAACAGAAGATTAGGCGACTCCCAAAACGGCTAGAGTCCAGCTATTTTGGGAGCCGTCCTATGCCCTGATTGGCAAGAGTGCAACGCTTGTACCCCACCGCATTATTTTGCAGCCGCGGTACTTGTCTTGATCCTGTATCTCCCCCATCGCAGGATCATGACAAGCGCTTCGGGAGGGCCGTCAAAAGGGCCGCTTGACAGCGGCAGGCGTGTACTGAAGCAGACGGGGCGTTTCAGGTAGAGAGAACAAAGACCCACGGGTCGCGAGACGGGAAGATGTCATTGAGGATGGTCAGGAACGGGAGCTTGTTTGAGCTGCCATTATGACGAAATGTCGAGCCAGATGGCTTGCTTATTGTGAGAGGCTACGTCCTGTACATCATTGAAGGTCTTTCCTTTACGTCTGCGTTCTTCCAGTTGTGAGCTGAGTCTTTGCCTGAACCCGGAGCCTGGTGAGTGATCAGGCTCTGGATAGCAGCCACACAAATGAGTCTGCTGAACACTTTTATCTAGAAGTCTAAGTAATAGTGTTGTTTGAAGTCAGATAAACAAAGATCGTGGTATTCTTGAAGCCGGTCCCGCAAGATGAAGCCGGATGGGCGCCAGGTCCGACGATGCTACAGCTCCCGGAATGTCATGATCGACCTCTTCCGATTAGACTATGAAACAAGCCATGTAGACAACGTCGTATCAAAAACTGCCGGAAAACTTAATTCAGAGCAGACTTTGGCAATGTAGCACGCGATACCGACCCCAAATCTTGCCAGACATGGAGCAAGTGTCAACACCCCGAGGGAAAGATGGGACGACTTCCGCAACACACTGTCTCACGCTGACCATGAGACAAGAGCGCTTGTTACAGGCGGCGGCTATTTGAAGCAGGGGGCTCAAAGTCGGTCGAGGGAATGGGCCTGAGGAGAGTTCGTCTGGATTCAGCCGGCCTGGTGGCCACACCGGTCCCGCTGCTTCGGACTCGGACTGCGGTTAGGCGGGAGTCGGTGCTTATTATAATTAGATAGCAGCTGAATAATATGAGAATGAGTGTCTAGTGTTTGTTGGGGCGGTAACAGGTATGTTGACAATCCAGAGCTGGATGGCCAAGTGCGGTTTGTATGCAGCCCGTTCAGTCTTAAAATAAGTCCACCCAAAAACAGACACAACAGCACACGCTACCAGCATCAATAGGCTTCTCATCATACTTCCAAGCACTTTACCGGAGTCGGTGTAGTTAAGCCGTCTCGATAAGCCCAATCTCTTCAAGCGCGGCTTTGTCCACGTCTCGTGTGCTTGAGCGGACATTGACCAAGAGACTGCGCCCCTTGGGGCATGCGACTACTTCAACCTCGCGCTTTCAGAATAACATGTTCATTCCAGACATGTGTACATTCAGCATTTGAGACGCAGGCGCGGCTTTTAGTCTATGCTGAGCAGTATGGGGATGGTCCTCCTTTGCACAACGGCTAAGCGACCGGAGGAGCAGCCTGCGAGCCTGCGACGTCGTGGTCATAGTTGTCGAAGACGCTGTCGATACCTATTCAACATCGATTCCGCACTTTAGCAGTCAGATTTGTAGATATCTTGTATATGGCGAGGATTCTCGATGATGGCGGCGTCTCCCTTATACAAGACGCGCCCTCCACACTGGCGGAACTCGAAGAGAACTCAGCCATCTCGACAATAGAAGCCTCTCAACCCGCACGCATCAAGACCATACCAGTCCTCCTCGCCGTGAAAGACGTTTCTGGATCACCCCGGGTATGTTTCAAGTCTTTTCAAAGTTGCCGTCTTCGTATCACAACACACATGCACGGCCCAGCGTGGAGCTGACGGTAGATGTCGCGGTTGTTTGCTCAATTGTTGATGTGAGTGTAATTGAGCGATAGTTTGGAGACTCTCTGTACTCTCGACTGAAGTTGCCATGGACAGCAAAATGAGGAACAAGTTGTTGTGTCAATCGCCGTGGCAGAAGTGGAGGCTTTGCAGGGACCTGCGCCAGTGTCAACGCTGACTGTAGCCAGGACAGCAAAAGACCAACGATAAACCGCGGCGTTATATCAATGTCGCAAGATATAGGTACATCAAGAGTTATGACCCTTTAAAAATACATTGTACTTCGCTGTAAAGTTTATACCGTTATCCGCACTTTCGGGGTGGCGTTGTCCTGTGCCAAAAAACCGCCAGCTAAACGTTGACTGCGCCTGCTACAGTGATGATGAGGAGCTGGTGATGAGCGACGGCATGACAGATCCAATCATCTCGTTCTCGTTTAATGGACACCTCCTCTAGCAAATCAGCAGACTCTGATACCTTCAACCCCCCCCACTTGAACTCCAAGCCTCACTCACCCCTTCCCAGCCAAGCCACCCTACAGGATGCGACGATCTCTCCACCAGAGCTCTCCTCAATGGCCCGTCCCAGATCTCGTGAGGGCCCTTGATTGGCCTGTAGGGTCGTGCGATTGCCTCTTTTGGACCTGCCCATGTTCATGCCCTCGTGCTCGACATTTGTACATACAGTAGATACTACCTCGTAAAACTAGGCAACAAGGCCGCCGGCTTAACGCATAAAAGGGCCCTTCAACTCCGGCTCTGTTGTCTTTCTTCATCAACTCAAGCAGCAATGGACACTTCACCGGAAAACATCTTGGCCCAGGGCACCATCCTCGGTGTGCTCAAGACGCTGTTCCCGCGCGCCTCGTACCTCCCCTTTGTCGCCTTTACCGTCATGCTCATCCCCTACTGTCATGAGTACCTAGGGGATGCAATCAAGACACGATTGGTCTCGACTGTTGAGATTCGTTCTCATGACGAAGTGTACAACTATGTCATGGGCTGGGTGACCAGAAACTCCATCTCGAGGGGGAGC
This sequence comes from Fusarium albosuccineum, assembly GCA_012931995.1. Lineage (NCBI taxonomy): Eukaryota > Fungi > Ascomycota > Sordariomycetes > Hypocreales > Nectriaceae > Fusarium > Fusarium albosuccineum. The sequence continues at coordinate 35,971 of JAADYS010001487.1, forward strand.
CATCGACTATTGGCGTCTAGCAGCATCAAGAACGAGACGATGCGCGAGGAAGGACGAAATGGCACTGGAGACGACAACGAGGTTGACAACGGCGATATTGACCCCGTGTCTAATAGTCCTGAGGACCTACGGCACAAGATCTCGCTCTACAACGCCCGCCCTCTGCTCTGGACGCCGGCAATGGGGACGCACTACTTTTGGTACGAAGGTCGTATCTTGTCCTTTACGAGATCAGTCGAGGACAGAGAGCAGACCATCTTTTCCCGTCAGCGCCCTGAAAAGGTTATCATCTCGTGCCTGGGGAGAGACCCCACCGTCATCAAGCGTCTCATCTACAAGTCCCGTATCGAGTACCTGGAGAAGCAGCGGGGGCAGACCAGTATCTACCGTGCCTCCAAGACTTATGGCGATGAACTGATCTGGATGAAGTGCATGACCAAGGCCACAAGACCGTTGTCTACTATTGCGCTCGACGAGGACATCAAGCAGGACCTCATTAAGGATCTGGAGCGTTATCTCAGCCCGCAGACGAAGCGGTGGTATGCCAACAGGGGCATTCCTTACCGACGAGGCTACCTGTTCTCAGGACCGCCCGGTACCGGCAAGACGAGTCTGACACTCGCGGCGGCTGGATCAATGGGTCTAAATATTTACATGATTAGCCTCAACTCGCCTCTCTTGTCTGAAGACACGCTCGCAACTCTGTTCCGGGACCTCCCCCGCACATGTCTAGTTCTGCTTGAGGATATTGACGCAACGGGTCTCACTCAAAAGCGGAGAGTAGACCAGACGGGGGATGAAGGACCAGGGATTCAGGCAAAGGACCGCATTTCGCTCTCGGGCTTGCTCAATGTCATTGACGGTGTTGCAGCCCAAGAGGGCCGGGTTCTCGTCATGACCTCGAACCACACAGAGAACCTGGATCCGGCGTTGCTTCGCCCTGGACGCGTCGACTTTTCCGTCAAGTTTGGGCTTGCGACTACTGATACAGCCTCTCAGCTGTTTATCCAGATGTACGAGGCTTCATGCGACGAGGCGACCGTTGGCGATGGAGAAAAGCAGGCCGTAAAAGTCTCATACGACAAGACCCCCCTGAGTTCTCTGGCGGCTGAGTTTGGAAGCAAGGTTCCCGAGTTGATGTTTAGTCCGGCGGCTATTCAGGGATACCTTCTTACGCACCAGGAGGACCCCGTTGGTGCTATTGCTGCTGTGGATGACTGGGTCAAGCAGCAAGCTCTCAACAAGGAGCAAAAGTTGATTGAGGAGACACCCAAGCCTGTGGAGGATGGCGTCAAGTCTGAGACAAATACTAGCGACAAGGATGAATAGTCTAGTATCGATATTAGCCCGAGAGTCGTCGAATAGGAGTTGTTTGCGACAACAGCCAACTCCACCACATAGCATAGTATGCAGCCTAAAAGTAGCGAGAGAGCGCAATGACCGTCAATGATTAAACTTGTTCAATATTCATGACTTGATCTATACTCTACAGCTTCCATCGGAGCAGCGTCAGAGAGTGCTTGGGGAACGTAAACAAGCCCTCGCCATTCCACTTGGACTCCTTGATACCCACCTCCTCCTTCTCAGCCGTGTTAACGACCTTGACATCCTTGCCGCTCACGCTATGGACCTCTACATCCTTGCCCACGCCCTTGAGCTCCGTCTCAAAGTCCTTTTCCTCGTGGATGTTGACAACCGCCAAGTTCAGCACGCCGTCCTTGTCAAGCGCTGCGCTGACATCGAGGAAAGGCGTCTCAATGGCGCCGCGGATCCAGGCTGGGTGCGTGTCGCCTGTGTACTCGCCTGAGAGGACGTTTACGGCGACGGTGGAGCCGCGCATGTACTTGCTATACAGCAAAAGGGGCCACCAGGTGGATTGCTTGAGGATGCCATCTTTTGTGGTCATGAGGGGCGAGATTACGTTTACTGATTGGGCAATGTTGGCCATGCCCACGTGCTTGGACTGGCGGACAAAGACGTTGAGCCAGACGCTGACGGCGAGGGCGTCGGAGAGGTTGTACCTGTGTTGTTAGTGGTGTTTTGACTCTAGAAATCAGGGGAAGTACTTTTCTTCGGCGCCCTCTTCACCAGGTGCGCGGACAGGATCCCAGACATTCCATTCGTCAAAGCAAATCTTTTGTCTTCGGACACTGGGAGGAACACCATTCTCAATACGCGCAAGGTCAATCAGCCCAGCCGTAATCTCGATAGCCCGCTCCGCAGACCGAGGCGCTAAACTCATCAGCAAAAACACCCCCTTTAGACCGTATGACACAAACTCACCGGTAGCGTTCTTGTAGTGATCAGAGCTAGCAGTATAGATATGAATGCTGTGCATGTCAATCAGAGAAGCAGTCGTGCTGCCGCCCAGCCCGTGCAGGTCAAACTTGATGCACTCCTTGACCACGTACGAGTCCCAGGTGCTGTAGCCCGTCTCGCCGCAGAGGATGAGCTCGACGCTGGGGTCGAGGAGCTTGATGGCCTTGGCCCACTGGTAGGCCTGCTTTGCGTAGTCTTCTTTTGTCATCTGGCCGACTTGCCAGGGACCCCACATTTCGTTGCCGAGGGCCCAGTACTTGACCTGAGGAGTGTGAGTGATGTTTTTGAGGGTGGTGGTGAAGGGGGAGATGTACGTTGTAGGGCTTTTCGCGGCCGTTTTGGCGCCGGAGGTTGGCGTAGTAGCTGTTTCGGTCCGAGTTGCAGTACTCGACCCAACCGAGGGCTGTTTTGTCAGTGACATTCGCTGTCATATTCTTGGATAACTAACCTTCATCAAGAGTTCCTGCAACTGTCAGTATAACACCATATATAGTTAAAAGTCTTAAACTCACCCGTTCCAAAGTTGAGACAGAAATAGGGCTCAGTGCCCACAACCTCGCACCACTTGAGAAACTCATCCGTGCCGAATTCATTGCTCTCGGTGCCAATCCACGCAAGCTCAGGTCTAACCTCATCAGCCACTTCTTCATTCACCCTGACAGACCCAAAACTCACCTCGCGGGCCTCTTCTCCTTGGGCCCAACACCATCGAGCCAGTGATACGTAGCGACAAAGTTACCGCCGGGGTACCGCACGACGGGCACGTTGAGGTCCTTCATGGCCTCAATGACGTCCTTGCGGAAGCCGTTCTCGTCGGACAGGGGGTTTCCCGGGTCGTAGATGCCGCCGTAGATGCAGCGACCCATGTGTCTTGAGGCTGTCAATCAATGCTACTCTGGAGCCAGTGACTTGGGAGGGAATTCTCCGGGAATAGAGCCACTCACTCGGTGAAGCCGCCATAGATGTTGTCGTCAATCTTGGAGATGATGGACTTGGGGTCGACTGTGATTGTTGGACGCTCATCGTCCGGGATGCGGGTAAAGGTGGCCATGATTACTGCAGAGAACAAAAACTATAACACAGCAAGACACAAAAATGAATTATGTAGCAAATTTGTTTTGTTCCACGAGCGCGTCAATTTATGGCCAATTCTCTTTTCAACACCTCCTCACCAAGCCCACGTTTATCAGACAGTGGATCTCCGTAGTAGGACATCTTCAGCGAAGCGGGGTGAATGCCTCTCACCGTCCTAGTTCGTGCGCTTGCCCCGGCGTCTATAGCGATTGGAGCGCTTCTGTCAGATATAACGATGTGTGTATTATTATTGTTATCTGTGTGTTCCTT
>JAADYS010001488.1:0-10027 GCA_012931995.1 Fusarium albosuccineum
GCTTGCTATGTAGTATGACGCACCTTGAGTCAAGCTGGCCAAACATTGGGACCAAGGGGTGCATTAAGGCAGGTAGGCACAGCGAGCTGGCGTCTAGTCACGTGTGGAAGTCAGGGAGTGTCGATAAATGTAAAGTCAGGGTGTATGCGATGTAGAGTCGTTGGAGAGTATGGATTAGTATTGATAAGGAAGGATGACATACATAAGTCTCGCTGTATAAATTATATGCAAGCACTACAGTCCATATCTCAACAAGGCTCTCTAAATAGACACTACATAACTAAGCACCCCAAATAATGCCCTCTCGATATGGATGTTATATAACTACTGTCTTAGTAAGATAGGTCATAAAAGAGAACATTTGCGTCGTCTCAACTACCCCGAACTTGATTCTCTTTGCTGCCCAGCCGAGAAAGGTTCTATCCTTATACACAGGACATGAAGGGACAGCCATAGCCGGGGAGAGTTTTTCAGACCGATTCATGAACTCCCACGTCATGACAGCGGCCTTTTCCCCGGCACTCTGATAGAGGGCGATGAACAGCCTGAAGAGTAGTAAGTCATATTCGCCGCAGCGGTAAGGACCACAGATTCTTTCAAAGGAATTCCTTCTACCCCTCGAATCCGGCTGCCACGAAGGAAGGACAGTAGCACTGTGGCATCCGGCAGTGGAAACAACCCGTGTAAAGCACTGATCTGGCCACCAAAGATCTTCGTAGCGCTGTCGCATCGATCAATAGCTGGTCGTTAAAGTGTGCTACGGCTTCTGCGCAGTCGTGCTGTTGCAAATGCGGACATTCACTCTCCTCGTGGTCCAGGCGCTTAAAATGGGCGAGGCAGTAAAGACATGCGCCTGGTCCCCGTTCAATAAGTCTCTGCAAAATGCGGTATTTCTGTTCTTCTGATAGGGTGCTGGTTAATATTCTTGACTGATAGGCTTGCACATAAAGACCCGTGTCTGTTCGATGACTCCCATCGTCGATGGGTGTCGTTGGGTTCAGGGTGGTGGAACGATCACGAAGCGGCGATGGCGTCCCCGGCAAGACGGTCACCCTATGGGACTTGGGAGACCGCGGCGAGGCTGACTCCGGCTCCGCGGTCTCGTCGTCAAACAGGACTCTCTTGTATGCGGATGTCCGGGGCGCAGAGGTGGCAGCCGAGCAGCAAGCGTGGGAAGTCGACGGGTACTGCCGGGCCTGGCTCTGGACGCAACTGTGGCTCACGGTCATGAGAGAAGCTCCATTGCGAGGCGTCGCGGGTGGTCGAATTGGTTGACAGCCGGAAGAGGTAGCCACCTGCACAGAAGACGGGGTAAGCGGAGATCCTGCGGCGCCTGGTTCCATGGGGCTGCCAGGGGCGACGGCTGTCGACGACACTTCATCCTGACCTAGCGTATGGCGGGGGGGGCCGATGGATAGAGGAGTGATGGAAGGCCAAGGGCTTGATGGAATGGTATGCTGGGGCCCACTGGCCGCCGAAGACCTCGGGGTCGTGATAGGTGTGAATGCAGAACCACCTGGGTCGGCCGAACTGGCCAACGACGAAGGGGAACTAGAGCCGCTCTGGTAGGAGCTTGCTGCCCCTGTGTCCCGAGTTATATTACAGCCGTCTAAGGAAGGACACCCGCGCGAGTGCGTCGCCTCTCGGTTTGTCGACCGCGGTAGTAGTTCGTCACCAGCCACTGCTGTGCGGGCCGACGGACGCGTTGTAGGGCTGAACGATCCACCCCCCGCGTGACCGAAGGCTTCAGATTCGCACAGACCACCGTCAACAACGACGAAGGTGTCGACGGCGACATGCTCGACTGGTACTGCAATGCTAGCTCTGTCGCCCCGGGATGACGGTAGCTGAGGGTTCTCGGCGTCGCTGGTCAGAGAGGGGAGTTCCTGGGATTGCTGAGTCTCATCGGGGTGGTCCACCACAACAAATGGGTCGTCACCCAACAGAGGGACGATGTCGTGAGGTCCTGACAGGGGCGCACTGGCCGATGCTGAAGTTCCAAGTCCTATACAGGACAGATCATCTAGCTCGGGTCGGCAGATATCGCACGGCAACTCGCCAGGGGAGTACTGCCCGCATACCTGTCCGGTCGCTTCTGGCACGCCGTCCATGTAGTCGTCGATGAAGAGGCGCCGACACTTGGTGGTGTAGGCGAACTTCTTGGACAGATCAAAATCATCGCCACCAGGGGACTTAGAGTAGAGAAGGGTCGAGATCGAGCCATAACGACCGCGAGCCCCACGCCCAGCCGCCTGTATGTGATTGACGGGCCTTGGCAACATTTCGATGTGGATTGTTGCCATGACATCGACGACGTGATGCCCCTCGGATATGGCAGGGGTGGCAACGAGAGCCCTAGAACCCGGGCTCTGGAATCGGTCCATGATGGCGCTCTTCTCTAGCTTGTTACAGGAGTCGGCGTAGATGTGTTCGCATCCGAGGAGTTGGGCAGTGAGCTTGACAAGCTCTGTGGATAGGGCAAATATGAGTACCTTGCCCCCATGCGGCTGGAAAAGTCTGAGATAGTCTTGGGCCACGGAGGCGGCTCGTGCTGCCTGCTCCTTGACAGCGGCGTGAGGGATCAGCTTGACCTTGTATCGAATCTTCGTCTGACGGGTTCTCGCACGTATAACCTTTGTACCATGCTCCGGGAGGTGCAGCCTCGACATGAACGTGGGCATCTCCCGAGGCGGAAGTGACGCCGACAAGAATACCAACTGTACCCCAAAGTTGCCAAGTAGAGAGCAGAGCTCTAATACGGTAGAGCGGAACCCAAGGTGGGCGTCGAGGACGACATGCGCTTCGTCAATCACGATGCGGTCGAGAAGGTGGTCGTTTCTTAGTCGGGCAAGGACAGATGCAAATTTCTGCGTGAGGAAGTGCTCTGGAGTGACCACGATGATCTGGCAGGTCGGTGTGTAGACCCTGGGATCGAATGAGTGGGAGTGCACGCCCCTTTCCTGGCACCTCCGATGGTGGGCTTCCCTCAGCAGGCTGAATGGAGCGACCACAATGGTCACACCGACGGGGCTCGCGTGGGCTACTAGCTCAAATGTCATTGACTTGCCAATGCCTGTGCCACCGATCTGAATGATGAATGGCAGGCCGTGAGCGACGGCCGAGATTGTCTCACGCTGGGTGGGCTTGAAAGTGTCCTTGGTGGTGTCCCTAGCGAAGCCACTGCGATAAGCTCTGAGGCGACCCAGCCAGTCGATGTCGGCGAGCCGGCGTAGTCGCATCGCGCGGCGATCAGCGCTGGCGCGCTGGAGGCTCGTCGAGGCGTCCGCAATCCAAGGAGAGGACGAAGATGAGGGCTCGGAGTGAGCCGCAGGTAAGGCCGCGCCTGATCTGCTGCTGGATTGGAGACCAAGGAAATGATGCCAATTAAGAGACACGACGCGGAACTTGGCTCGCGACTGATGGCTGCCGCTCTGTGGATTATGGTTTGCGGGTCGGCCATAGTTTTCTGCTGTTGTGCTCGTGTGGTTCTGCTGTCGATCGAGGAATGGGTTTACTGGCTCGGCAGATGTCTCCTGATCGAATACTTCGAACCCTCCACAATACTGCCGACCGATTGCCGAGGCGGCGTGCCTCCATCGACTGACGCCGAGATGCGGTGCCATGTGTCCTGCACACTCGTTCAAGACTAGAGAACAAAAGCGGCCTGGGTACCAGTGACGCGATCGGAATACGTCGACGAAGCCCTGCGAAGCTGCGCCGGGCGGGGAGGCATGCGTTTCCGGCTCGGGTGCCGCTCCAGGAAACTCCTCCCCCGTCTCCCAGAGCATGTCCTCATCGTCGCTATCTCGGCCGTCATCCCCCTCCGCCTCGGTGGGCCCGGCCAACTCGGTTTCTTGAGGATGGTGAGTAGCAGGCCGACCTCGGGAGTCGACGGCGATGTGAACATCACCGGTAAAGAGGTAGGGGTTGCTGACGTGGCTGAAGGCGCCGTCGTCGCCGATGGTCCCAAGAAAGGGGATGACAAGCCAGAGGTACCAGATGAGGCACCTACCTACCCGGTGGGGGAGGAAGCGGTAGACGGGGGACGGTGCCCCATTCTGGCGGAAGCACTTGTGGTAGAGGGACAAGGTGTAGACTTGCCCGTCGTCGATGAAGATGTTTCTCAGGGCACCCTCTCTGCCATTGCACCACCTGAACGACACGAGCTCAGGGGCCCTGGATGGCTGGCCGGAGAGGAAGTAGAACGACAGGGCCAAGGTGTCAAGAAAGGCGCGGACCTTGCCCAAATACCGGTCTACCTCTGTCTGGCGCAGGGAAGGAGTGCAGTCTGACTTCCCACTGCCCCGCAGCCATGCGTGCACCAGGGCAGGCGACCGGAGAAGACGGCGCCAGATCCAGGTGCCGGATGATTCCGACGTGGACTTTCTAAGATCCATGACGGGAGACTGTAGGAACGACCAGAACGGTTGGTTGTTATTTGGGTCATCGTGGATCTGACCCCACGGGATAGTGGGGAGCGCATCCAGCTGCTCTTCAACCGAATCGATGGGGGAGTCGTCAACGAGAACAAGGCTCGCCAGCTGCTTCTCGAGAGATTCAGTCAGGTGATGGGCGAAGCTGCCCAGCTTGTCCATCCGGAGGGTGACGCCGCTTATGTCTAACTCATTCTTGTCGTCGGACCAAGAGATGCTGTGCGGTGAAGCGATGTCCTTACACAGCCTCCTGCCATATGCAAGCGTACGGGCAAGCCACATGCCTGGCGTGGAGTGGTAGGCAGATGGGCCAGTGGGCACCATGAATCTCGAGACCATGTCGTCGACCCCCTGAGATATGGGGTGACCGGACTGGCGATGGGACAGGAGGGATTGGCTGAAGATGGCGGCACGAGCTGTCGAGAGAAGACCAGCAATGACCTTGGTGGTATACTGGACTTGAAGCCAGCTGCCATCGGCCTGAAGGCAAAATGTGGCCAAGGTGCCATAGAGGATGCAGCCTGATTGCCCGCGTTTCCAATCGTGATCAAAAAGGGATAGGACAAATCGAAGGCATGCCAGGGTTGTGGCAGAGTCTTCGGCGTGAACGACGGCGCGCCTGCCCGCGCCGGCCGTGGACTCAACCTGTGCCCGCCGGATGGCTTCCCAGAGGTCCCGGTACGCCTCGGCCTGCGAGGAAGTAGGCTCCCAGGTTGTATCCTTGACCAGCGGGGGGGTCTCTGTACGGTGGTAATGGATGAAGACACGGCCGATGAACTGGCCGTATCTGTGGATCGTGTCGGTGCTGCCCGAAGGGGTGGTCCACCGCCTCGGCTTGTCGCTGCCAGCCCTCCTGTTGACACCAGCGGAGGCGTTGTGTTCCATCTTGGCCGCCTCACCCGCCTTTGCAAACATCCAGCGGACTGAGTCGGCCAGGATCTCGACGGCAAGAGCAAGCAGTGGCTCATCTGCAGTCGGCTCGGCCTTGAGGCGGAGCACATCGCGAGCTACGATGCCGCGGTAGTAATGAGGCCACTGCACGTGGTAGAGCCAGCCGTTGCCGCTCTGGATCCCAACCTCGTCGGCTGATATGTGACGGTCGAGGGAGAGAGTCGTCATGGCCTTTATCGCGTTGCTCTGGGCTTCAGTCGCGCGGGTCACCATCTGCATCACCAAGCCCTCGGCGTGGGATGATGGCCCGAAGGGAGTTCCGTCTTCCGCGACAGCTTGGACCTCTGTCCCGGGAGTTGGGGTTACCTCGAAGTACTGACTGAGCAGGTTGTTGTTGAAGAAGCGCTGCGTCCAGACGTCATACGTCGTGTGGTGATGCAGTATGGCTTTTCGGTCATCCATTGCGCCACCCAGCTCATCAGCGGTGTGGCTCCTCCGCTGATGCTTCACCATGATGTCCTCCTTGCTTTTGGAGTTGGTGCATACAAATGGGCAGTGGTGGCAGCGGAGGCCAAATGGAACAGCGGGAGCGAGCTCGGTGAACTCTGGGATCGGGGTCTTGGGGAGTTCGATATCCGATAAGCCGTCCTGGTCACTGATGAGGCCATGCTTGCGTTGGAGAACCTGAAGCGATTCCATGATCTCCTCGCGCCTGGCAGCCGATAGTATTCCATGGTGCTTGTTGAGGTGCGCTGGGATGTGATTCAAGACAACGCAGTAGCCACATGTCGTACAGGAGACGAGAGGATAGTTAGGGATAATAGCAAGTGGCTTGATGGCGGAGAAAGACATGACGGTCTTAATAGTGGGCTGTTGCTAGAATTGGCGGGGATGGGAGGATAACAAAGGGCTCGGCAAGAGAAGAAGCGAGACGAGATGAGTAGGGCAGAAACCTAGCACGTAGGGTAAAAGTAGATGAGACTCTAGAGAGACGTGAGAAAGATGTGCGTGATTGTGAAGGCTGCTTCTGTGGGAAGATGAGCCGGTAAAGCAAGCAAGGCACAGAAAGGGCGCTCATTTATAGATACAAATAACACCAGAGGAACTTATGAGACCACATAAAGAAAGAAACCGGCAGAGAGGCTGAGGGAACCAATACAGAACAGAGAGTCAGAGCGCATGCCAAGCTGATCTCGAGCATCAGGATGTTGGCTGGTCATGCAGGCAGATGGCTGGTAGATCGTAGAGTACGTTGGTTGCGCGGGGGTGGGACTAATGGACGATGCGACGAGGGTATGAGAAAGTGAGATATCAACTTGACCGGCGTGGCTTGATATGGTGCAGGCAAGTTAGGTCAGAAGAAAAGGAAAGAATACAGGAATGCAAGGGTTTAGAGCCGTAAGGGGCTGTAACTAACTACTCAGGTACCAGTGCGAAGGCTGTATAAATATTATGTATAAATGGTATAACTTATTTACAATACTCCATGATATAAATGAATCTTATAGAGTAGTTTAAAGAGAGGGTATAATAGTATCTCTTATTAGTAGTAGAAATATGTATTATCATACTGAGAATTCTATAAGGCAAATGGTTTATGTTGCTCCTTGGTAAAAGGATAAATAAGAGACTTTCAGCCATTGAGTAACCTATGGATAGCATAATACTAGTAGGAACCCTGATGTATAACTCACTTAAGTAGAATTTCCTTTTGATAACCCCAGCCTTCAGTTTGTGGCAGCTATCTGCATTGTGGTCCAGCCACATTGTTACTATTCCAGTGGTTGGCTCAACAAAGTCTTGCGCTGGGCGTATCGGACAGGGTATATGCTTGTTTTGGTGGTAATACGTTGCTCTTGGTTTATGCAAGCATCATAAGGAAATAAACGAGTTCTTAAGTAATACTTGTAGATGAGAGGCTCTCTAGTGGGTTTTGTTTACTACTATTCACTTCAAGTAACTTGTCTGATAAGTAAACTATTCTTAACGCTGGCGAATGTAAGAGTCTAGTTAGGTACGTATTGATAGAAGGGGTTATGCGTAAGGGCATGACACGCAAAGGTCGTTGGTGATCTTGCTAAGACTGGGGGAAGAGAAAAGAAGGTCAGGCGATAAATGGTCCTCCCCAACTGGGGCGTCAATTGTTACAGCGGGGTCGGTTTGATCGGCATTCAGATGAAACTGGTTGGGTGCAGGTGGAGATGACGGGACGAACCGCCGCGATTGCCGACGGAATTAAGCTAGTGGGTTCAAGGAACGCGGGAGAGGTGACATACGGACCAAGTAGGTATAACATCGTTACTAGTCATGGTGCTTAATTGCCAATTGAGTATAACTAAATATCAGTATGTAAGAGAAAGTAATGTGTTTTCTATCGGCTTTGCTAAGTTAGGTTCTATTTATATCTAATATCAAGTGGTTCTGGAAAGCATAGGACACCGTAATATTGTATAATGGTTATTTCTTCCCCGAAGCTCACTGAGTAAATATGCAAGCATTCTGACATTTGAAGAGGTACTGCGGGCGCGCTGAAAGAAGATCGAGCCAACGTCAAAAGCAAAGTAAGACACAATGGACGCAGGCGAAGCGAGGAGAAGGATTGAAGACGGGGCCACACTATCACAGGGCTATTTGTCAGAATTACACCCGGAACTGGCGGCAATTGAATCCTGCATTCCATCCCTACAGTTGATCGGCAGCGTAATATGATGAGGGGACTGAGAGTTGTAGAAAAAGGAAAACAATCTGGTTGATATTGGTCTACTGTCTCGGCTGGACGATATGACGACAAAGACCGCGGCTCAGCCCCTTCACCGGCATGGGTCCTCCATGACTAGCCTCATGCATGTTGAAAATTTCAATGGCGCTAGGCAGCTTAGCGCCATGCACCTTGGATAAACCTGCGGCACTAAGCCCTTGATGCTGACGGTACATGTGCTTGGCAATCGCCCGGGGTCGATCTGACCTGTTCGAGACCATGTTACTGAGACAAGGCTTGCCGATGCTGTCTCTGGGGTTAAGATCCCATTGTTAGGGGTAATCGCTATGCCCGTGACTATTGGCTAAAGCTCGACACCTGCTCGCTTTGTTCACTTTTTACTCACCTCTTGAGTTGTCTATAAGGTTGTAGATGTCTCTGAACGACTGATATTACTTTTATAGTAATCCTTTTAGTTACTATGGTCTACTAAACTGAAATTTGTTGAGAACAAAGACCGATCTAGCAAAAAGACCGAGAAATAGTAATCGACATTTGACCAAGGCTCGCCTTAATGTCTAGTGTTAGCTCTTCCCATCCGTCATCCCTTCGACTAATAGCAAGAAGCCCGTTCTGCACCGCAGGCGAGTGGGACTGCTCATATAGGTAATCCAAGAAATACATGGTGGCATGTGACGTAGTTTGGGACTGCATGCAGTAAAGTAGGAATGGAGAAAGAGATCGCTGGCATCGCCGGAGTTGTGGACAAAAGGCTTCCATTGCTGCCCTCCAAGGTAAGAGGCAAGTAAAGGAAGGTCGTACAATCTTTTGCGGTGGCTGTTTGATTGTTGATGAGATTGGGCCAGATTTAGTCCGGTGTCGTCGCTTTTGCGTCTTGACGGGATGAAGTTTTGGTAGCTCTGTTATTGGTGCTTGCAAGGATAACGGCTGATGAGACCCATGGAAAGGTGGCGGTGGACATTTAGGAAGGTTATGGGGTATATGCCAAGGGACATTTGGCGCGACTGGCTGACAGTTGGGAGTAATCTGGGCAAGGGGTAAGGTTGTCGGCTGTGTAAGGAGAGGTGGTGGTAGCTTCGTGGGATCTGGGCCTGGAAGAGAGGTTTGATGTAGGGTAGGGTTGAGGTTCGACCCTGTTGAGCAGTGATTACTGGCCAATGGTCTCTCGTTAAGAGTTGATTGATTATGGGTTATAGGGAGGATAGAAGGGACTTGTAAGTAGGAACTTGCTAAGCTCGTGCTAGTAGGGATATTTGGAGAAGATATGACTTGTTCTAGTAATAACGGCGGGTTATTAAGGAATGGAGGTAGAAAGTGTAGTTTATAAGTTATAGTATCTTTTTCTCGTATAAATAGAGATAGAGAGCTTGCAGGCTTTAAAACTTATTTTAGTAAGTGGCTAAATATAATAAAATAAGAGAGATAAATTACGAAATAAATGAAAGAAAGGGGACTTGACTTACAAGGCATGATTTTATTTTATGAGAGGGTAAGATAGGAAGACCAGGAAGTAATCTTATGAGGATATTTAAATCCCCTGTAGTTGAAAAGTGAGTGATAGCTTGTAAGATAGGCGATATAATAAAGGGCGATAAGAGAGCATAAGGAGAGGTAAAGGAAGGGTCTTGAGAATATAAGAAAGACATAGTAACTCTAATAGCAAATAAATAGGAAATAAAGAAGAAATATAAGACTTAGTAATAAAGATTTTGTTTATAAGACCTAGTAATAGTAAATAAAATAAAGAAAGAAGAAATAGAAAGGTTAAAAGAAATAAAATATAGAAATTAAAAGAAAGGAAAAGCGGTAAATTAAGGCAAAAGTTAAAATTATAATAAAAAGAAAGGAGATATTTAATTTAATGTAAAAAAGGAATAATAATTAGTGAGATATATATAAATATAACGTACTTGATAAGCGAGTGAACCATCCAAGCGAGTGAACCACTTTTCCTAACCCTCACAACTCTAAACCATAATAAAAA
>JAADYS010001489.1:0-25653 GCA_012931995.1 Fusarium albosuccineum
ACAGGGGACCAAGCCGTAACAGCTAGCCTAAAGAAGTGGGCAACTACCGTTCAAGTTTTGGGATCCATTAAACTCAAATACTCGCTCACGGGCTCCGAAGGCCAAAGATTAGTTATGTACCAATGGAAAAGGTCGATAACATGGGTGGGCTTCATTTATCGTTCCTGCTAATGAGTCGCCCCTTTAGCACCCAAACATTTCCAACACTACGAATCTCAGTCCTCTCTTCAGCGGCTACCTCTTCCACTCCGCACAGCCACCTTTGTTGTCACAAGAACGGCGGTGGCTGTGCCCGATCCTGATGCTGTGATGGTGCTGGTTGTCAGACGCCCCACGCCTGGACTGACCGTTGAAACATCTGATGAGTTGCGGAGCACCTCATGGTGGCAAAGGTCCGATGCTGCAATAATTGAGGGTCCAGCCTCGACTCTCACCATGAGGTGGTTCAACGCATTGGTGTCCACGCCATCCATAGGGTTGATCCCAAACCACAAAAGACGCCGTGGTCACTCAACTCCCCAAGTCAAGCATTAGTTTGCCGCCGCCTCGTCTCATTCTTTCCACCACCAAATCACTTCATCCTTCAATTCCAAATTTTCAAAGATAGCATTAGCGCTGTCTCTGAAGCCGTGCTCAGGAATATAAAGGCAGATCGACTGGGAACCACGAATAGTGAAATCAGGCGACCACGATTAATGCCTTGATTCAACCTCTTTGGGAAATAGTCAGATAGGACTTGTCATGCAACAAGTGCCGCGACTCAACCTCTTCTGTGTCCTTATTGTCGAGACCAGCATCGAGATCATTCACGAAGCCAACTCTATGAGCCGAGGCCTTCCGTCAAATAATACGTACATGACGGCCAACTTAGAAACTTGCGACGATGGGTGAAACCCCGTTCGGACCATCTCAACGTTTGGGCCGCGTTTTTGCAGCAAGTCAAGGGTTCGTCGCGGCGCAATGAGAGAATCTACACCATTTGGTGTTCTTATATAGCCCAACATCTTGAAATCATCATCAAGCGATATATCCAAGACTGCTACCACGATAAGACGATAGGGTGCCACATACCCAGCAAGGCCAAGACGAGCCTCTTTGCCCTATACGTCTTTACCGCGCAGCCAAAGGCGTTAATCACGGACCATATCGAATGAACCAAGATTATCTACGGTCAGTGGAAGACGACAAACTTTCTTTATATAAAGATGGTCGAACAGGAAGCAGCCATGGTGCCTCGGGTCTGATCCCGTGACGTTATCAAGCATGACTACGTCGAGGGGGCTATACCATATGACCTTTGAGGTATAAATGATGGATATGGGCAATCGAGGCCGTATTTACGTTGTAGAGAACCGTTCCGCGAGGGCCTTGGTTGCTTGGGTGCGGATATGACTCCTCCTGGATGTCGTGATGGCTGCCGATCTCGGTGACATGGTGTTGTTTTTCAAAAAAAAAAAATGCGTGTATTTCCCGACGCTGCTGTCAGCAGTGCTATACCTTGGACCTTTATAGGTTCTATCAATTCACGTCAAACCAGTCTCATAGTCCAGTTATTACAAATATGGACTTGAACTCGAACGCGACTGATCATCTCCAACCCCGCATTTTGGTTGTCGATGGATTGCGCGGTAGGATAATATCATCTACTCGGCAGGCCTCCTGCATCATAGAGACGCAATTGGGATGCATAATGCATTGGCTGTTTAGACTTTTATAAAGTCAACTCAATGCATCATCGGCAACAGGGCAAAGACGTTGCGGCAAGCACTAGCAATCAAGACGTGGTTGGCAGGTATCAGACTAATTCTTTAACGTGCGAGGTGTTCAACAGTTGGCGGGATCAACGACGAGCGTCGCTAACAGGCCAATAATTCGCTCAGGCGAAAAAGGGGGGACTATCTACTCTCGAGCCAATAAACGGCTGTCAATGCTGGTGGTTATTATCAATATCCCCTCCACCTCATTGGCCGCCAGCTGAGGCGTCAAACCCATCTCAGCAGCGTGGTGTAGGCAACATACGAGCGATAGACTATCAAGGCGAAACAGATATTTTCTAATACTTGACACATGATGATTGCAATGTCTAGCGACATCAGATATTACGGACTCACCCCTTGTTAATTCTTTCTCTCGTGGATATATTAGTCAGCAGTCTCTGTCAAGGTGTCCCGGGTAACCTGATGACTCGGCCATATTCTGCACGGAGAACCATGTAGACGGATTGTTTAACCAAAGCCGCCCTTGGATTGAATTCATTCAATTGATTGACATTTGACTTGCATGTATTACACCCATTGTCAAATTTGTCGCAGTGCAGATTTGGTGAGGCGGTAAAATTTGCTTCTGCAGCCACCGCGAGATCAAACTCTTTGTGCGCAGCATGGGAATCAATATATTTCAATAAAAGAGACCTTCCATGACAAGTATCTTGCTCAAGTACTAGTGGTGTCTGACCTCATGGAAAACCACTGGTCTTTATGATGCCCCGCGTGAGCATAAACAGTCAAATCTCTGTGACCTTTTGCGATGCGCCTTGGTCTGTTCCCCGATTGCATCGCCCTTAGATGGTGTCTGACGTCGCCAGTTCTGCCAACGGCGAGCGCATGCTTATTGGACTGGTCAACAACCGCCGAACGGTGCCCACCATCGATGCATCTCATTGCTCATTCATTTCCTTCTTGGTGGTCATGGCGTCCCTCATCCCAGTGGTCATCCAGCACGTTTGGGATGGAATGGTCACTTTTGAGAACCCCACTTTGTAGAGGCTGCGGCCAATTAAAAATCCCAAGCCACCCAGCCGCTGCCGGGCTGTGGCTCAGAGCGCTGTGGCTCAGAGCGCTGTGATTGGTTTCAGCCGCCGAGAGGTCGTGGCTCAGAGCGCTGTGATTGGCCCTGACCGCTCCAATGCTGGCTAGTGGGCTTGGAGCGCTGTAATTGTCACTGACCGCTGGCAGCTAGTGGCCCAGAGCCCTGTAACCAGACTCCCCCCGTCCACCTCATCCAAGCAGCATGTAAATTGGCTGACCTGGACATCAAATGCAAAAGGCGTGATTGATGCTCTTGGCACTATGTTCTCACAGACGACTGAATGGGAGTGGTCTCGCGTATATGCACAGACTTTGAGTCTGTCGCTGGTGTTGTTCATGGGCAATACGCATGGCTGACCTGTGCAATGGAGCCTTGGCTACTCGCCATCACTGTCCATCGAGGCGTCTTGGTGACCGACACCAGCGACACCGTCCAACCCATCGTAATCCTTGCCTGCTACTGCTTCGGCATGACCTTGGCCATGGGCAAAAACACGTGTAATCGTACTGAGAAACATGTGGCACTTGCTGAACCGCAAAAGACGGTCTAGTCCCTCAGGGCCCTGGTAGGATGGTCACGAAATGACTGCGTCACTCATCCAACTTGGAGCCAGGTCTTCCATTATAGATCTTTTCCAAGCCGCAAAGGCTCTCAACGCCATGATACGAACCTTTTTCCGACTGCTCATCAGCCCAAGACTCTACTCGACAGCATCTCTCCGCGCTGTACCTTGTCCGGCTTCACCGACCATGTACTTGGGTGAGATTCGTTATTGTGCAAACGAAGCGGTGGGCTAGCGATACACTCTACAAGAAACCTGGCATGCCTCTAGAAAGGTGAATGGAAGGCCTGGTGAATGCCTTTCGCTAAATTGGGCGGCTGGCTAAAGGAGTCTGTTACCAAGGTCACTGTGCGGTCAACCTGAGAGATTGCTCCTTGGGTGTCATCCCCATATCCACACATATGACAGAATCATCCTTGATCAATCAGCATCTCAAGTGGCTATCCTGGTGACTGCGCCCGTAGCACAGTCGCAAGACTCGTCTTTTCAGGTTACAGTGTTCCATACTTCCCGGATAGAACGCCCCAGGCAGCTCGTAGCTGGCAATGGGGGGTCTGCTCAGGGAGAGATGATTGACATGGAGAGCATTGCCGAGTACGGGTGATACATGCGTCGCTCAATGGGCTTTGGCGTTGGGCTGTCTCAGAAGGCCTTCGATTGAATCCCTTCATAGGGCGCCAAGGCTAGCCGTACGCAGCCTGGGAAATGGCGACACTGTCATTTGGTATCCTAAATAACGAGTCTGGCCCATTCTCTCCATCTCTCGAGGGATTGTTGGTTTGTGGTTATCCAGCTGTTGCAACTCGCCTCAAGGAAGTTCAAGAATCGTGCACATGTAACAGGTGCCGCCTCGAAGAACTCATTGCATTCACTCACTGTGGAAAGGAAGACTTCTATAACAATTTGGCCATGCTCGTGGCAGATATCCTGGCTAAAGATACTGTGTTCTTTGTTGTAGTAGAAGCTGGATAAACAGCACGATATAAGATATCCTGGCAATGTCCCTCTTCACCTACCCAGAGGACCTACTTGTCAGTATCAGTGTATTACGAGCAGCGCGCAAAAGACAGAGGTCCAATGTGACGATCATTCCCCTCAATACCCAGATTTATGCTCCTCCGTACGACACATCCCCTCACAGGGAGGCCGCAGAGCTGGGAGACGTCAGCACTGCATCGGTGGAGTGTCCCTGGACGGCCACGATGCGCAAGCATAGGGCGAATGGACCATGTCCTGCCACATGAAACAAGCCGTGTGGCCAGCCATACTGGACACGTACGATTACAAACACGGGTTCTTGTGTTTCAGCTGGGTGCGCGTTAATCTCACCTTTAATAATGGCAAGTATGCGCGTGCCATCTCACCACCCGTCAACTCTGTGTATCGACCAGCCTTGAGGCAGATGCTGCAGTTGTGGAACTAATGGATCTCTTGCCCTCGTCGCGGCCGACATGGCAAGTGACGGTCAGGGATGCTATTCTCATGACTCACTTGGGTCTTACTGGTGGCGATGGGCCGTGGGATAATGCAGCAGTTAATGTGAGAGCCATGTTCCGGAACCTGGCGAATGCTCTCTTGCTGGAGAAATGTCAACATGACCCGCAGAGAGCATTGCCAACAGCTAAGAAGTTTTGTAATTTTGCCAACCCATTACTGACCGATGAGCTGGAAGAACTAGGCAGCAGCAACATAATGTCTGGGAAGAAGATAGCCCGCGAACGAGTCCTTGCGGTTAGGGTAGTGGCTGCTGATGGCGATTGGCATCTGCAGTTTCTCGCGTCCGTTTCGTGTCCGCTTGCAACAACGCTAACCTGCCTATCGTAACTCAGAAAATCAGCATACTCAGCCTGTTGTCTCTCTATAGCTGAATATATATGATATCCGGCGGTTATTTTGTAATTTCATTCTGTCTGCGTCTGCCTGGAATAGATATAGGAGTTAAGATTGGAGCGGGCATTCGGGAAGAGTGCATGTGAGATAAGACGCACGGCACAAGCACTACTATCAGGCACCTGCGAAATGTGTACGTCAACTCTACAGGCCAGATGAATGCATCTGCCCACCTTCAAATAACCAACCCTTGCCGGGCTCATTGTTCACAAGTTTGCGCATTAGATGGTGCTCAAGACGCAAGGTCCGACAAACTCTCGTGCCTTGGGCGGGTAGCAAGAGCCGAGTGAAGGCGCCTATAGGAACGTGTCAAAGGAGAACAGACTCAAGAGCTGGGCTTCTGGGACCAGAGATTTCTGCTTCACACTATTTGCGAGATTGATGGTGATTCCGTGCCTGCTTCTGTTGTCGAGGGCGACTGTATATTTGTTTTTGATGGTCTCGAGGTCGTCTAGTTGCTTGGAACGCCTTTTTATAATGCCCATGGAGGGCAACGTGGGATACTCTTTGGCCTACTTGGATATATCTGATTATGGGTGAGCGGTATTGTCGTCGGTGACTTGGGGTATGGGCGTTGCACAATCGCACGAAATGTGATCGTAAGAGACACGGTAGGGCGAGACATCTTGAGAAGACGAATGACATACGATGATCTCATGGGCGGCAGTGGAGAAGACCTAAGGGTAACTACGGCACTTCTATGGGCTAGTACTTCCCGCCCGTTATCAACAACGAGATACGCACGTCCGCTCGGGATTCATTATTAGCCAACTCAAAGCTAGCCCGTAACGGCTGGGTAGTAAAGACCTTGATAGGAGGGCAGCCTGACCGGAATCGAATTGGCTGGCAGTGTATTCCAAGGTGTCTGTGAAGCTGCCGCTATCGGGAAGCTTCGAAGACATCACGTCCAACTTTTCCAGTGACTGTTCAGTAGCCAAGACTTTTCAACCATCACGTAGTGAAATACCCCCGATAGGAAAGGTGGACGAGAATTGTCAGCCTGCTACCGATGGTAATTAAGAACTTGTGCGCCATTCTGAGCTTGTCGAGCATGGATACTACTGTTGACAACAAGATCCCAAAACTCATGATGCCTATCCCGATCAAGATCAAGCCGTCCTCTAAAATGTTGCAAAACTTGGACGCCAGCCCCTTCCCGAACAAAACACAAGACTACAGAATCAAATCAAAACAACGCAATACAAAGAAGATTCAAACCTTTCTAAACAATACGAGCCTGCCGTTTTGTGTTGGTAATTTTGGTAAAGTGTGGTATAATCCTTCCCCATCCGTTGGCATGGGGTAGGTGCTCCCAATAGCCCAAGACTTCACCTTTCCAGTCAAAGTTTTTCCCATCGTCAACATCACCAACGTGGCTTACCCCAGGATGCATATTTGATGATTCCTCTCCGGTGTCGAGCCAATGACCTAGCCAACCTTCTAGTTCTTTACTAGTTGTAAGCCGATCTCGCGGCGTGAAGGACGGGAAGGGGGCAGTTGTGGACAGGCATGGGGCCAACGTGTTTGTAGGGACGGTATTTGTGTAGGTGCAAGGTGTTTCGAGTAGATGGAGGGCGTACATTGAAGTTTCCAAAACCAGTAGGCCCCATTGTGACTGTGGGTGCGAAGGTCCTTGATTAGGGGGCGCATCCAAGAATGTGGAGCTCGTTTGCGTGGCTCTGCACAATTTCCTCCTGGCGCTCAGTCCGGGGCAAACGCGGAATCGGCCAGCCCATCCAACCAAACCCCATGACTTTCGGTCCATTGGAAAGTCAGTGTCCTGCCTAGGGTGCCAAGGAGTCCCTTGTTCTGCTCGGCATCCTCCACCCATTGTGCTATTGCCTAGGAAGACTCACCATTGTCATGGCGTTGGCAGCCTGCGCGATGATGATTTTGAGGGGCTAGAGCGCGGCCAAGCCTTCTTCAGCCAGGTGTATGGAGAGATCGCCAGACGTCTGATGGGCCAGATGGACCGATCAGGGGCAGAAGACCTGGGCCTGATTGCAAGGTTGATGTGCTTACTCTTAGTGTATCGGTTGCTGCAATTGAGCTTACAGTAACCTGGAATAGGCTTGAAAGTGTATATTCTGTAGGCGCAGAGCCGAGACTCATTAGTGTCTGGGCTGCGACCGAGTATTCCGCTTCAGTCAGACGCTTTGCCATGCAGCAAACTCAGGTATGCCGTTCATCGAGGTGCCACCGTGACCGGCGCACCCGGCGTAACCCGGGCTGGTCTATATAGGATCGTCGCCCCATGGTTGATCATATCGTCGTCGCTAACGACAACGGCAAACCGGATTTAGGGGGTTATCTGTCTTGCTCCAAATCTCCCTGCTTCGGTGATTGTCCATCTCGGTCCACCCCAACCGCTCACCTCCGGCCCGTACCCCCGGAACCTCCGTGCCGCCTCGTAACTAAGTGAGTTATCTGCATATATGGAAACCTGGGTGGAGGCGAGACACTCTCGAACCTCAAATTGACGAAGCCTTGCAGCAAGCCTGCCGGACACCCCGCCGGCTCATTTGGATCTTGTTGCCTCGGTGGCTCAACAAACGAAAAGCCCTGCCCCCGCAACGCGACCTGTCCGGATGTCTTTGCAGATGCGATTTTGACAATCCATGGCTGGCAGACAGATCCTTGAGTTGCTAGGACGTAATAATGGTATATGGGATGTCTCCGAGTTTGCCGCTGCCGGCCGCCTTGATGCTTAGCAGGTTTACATCAGCCTACTCTGCGCGAGTGTCGCCACCAAGATATGGCATCTTTCCCTTACCCAAGGAGTGGTATTCGGCATGGGACTCGGTCTTCGCTTCATTCCAACTGCGGCTGTCGCTCTTCAATGGTTCACGGTCAAGGCCGTTGGGGTCAGCAAGGACACCAGAACCGTCGACGATGGCGGTGTACTTCTCATTTCTGAGCTTGATCTCGTTGCTGCCTAGGTCACTCTCGGGACCGCCGGGGTCGGGATGAATTGAAGCCGCTGAGCTGGGAAGGGAGTGATACCTTTAGCGGATGGGCTGCGACCATCGCCGACAACCTCAATACCCTGTGGATCATGGACGCGTCATTCTCGCCTCTGGTCCTCTTTCCACTCCCCGAGTTCTCATCAATAGTGGCATTGGTCCCTGGGACCAGATTGCGACCGTCTCCAACGGCACCACCCGCATCACTCTGCCTGCTAAGGATGATTGGATCAACCTCCACGAGCAATGGCGCTTTTTCGTCCAGCATGAACCCCTAGAATCTTTCTCCTTCACGTCCACTGCCAGCTGGCCTCTAAGTCCCCACCGTGGCCTTCTTCTCCCTTGACGTTTTGGTCGATGTGGAGGTAAGCATAACCTGGTCAGCGTATCATGACGGAACAATGCTCTCAGCACTTGAACCTCTGTTGAATGGGCATAAGAACTTAGGAACGGCTTATTGAGGACTCATTGATACGGCGAGTCTATTACCACCGTCCTTCCAAAGATGTTTGAGAGTGACTTGAACAGTTCTTTTAGTATGCCAAGTAACCTTTGGGAATGGGAGACGTCTCGCCGTCGGGGCGTCTGTCCCAATCGCGAGGCAGGCATGGCCGTCGAGAAATTCACGGTAAGGGAATGCTGCTCTCCCAAGGCTGATGGCCTGGTTTTCCCTCTTTAGCCAGGGTTTTGGCATTTGCTGCCGTTGGCGTTGTCGATGCTGGGCCCAGCCGTGCCTCGTCTGTGTCTACCACAACTGAATTTACCGCAACTACGACTCAGAGCACCATCTCTACAACCTCGACCGAGACCACGCCCGACCACATCAGTGGCCTGGGCATGAGTCTTGGCGAAGTCAACTACAACGTGACGACCAATCTCACAACAGGGTACATTGGCTTCGACCCACGCGCTAGCACGAGATCTGTGCCACCCGGAAGCCGGTCGGCGGAAATTGGTGTTGGATATCAGCAAGTCGCCCTGATCTACGATATGGAATGGCACACGGATGGCGCCTCTTAGTCATCTTCGCGATTGGGGGTTTTGCTTGTGTTCCATTGGTTTACATCTATCCGGCGTATTTGCATTACAATGGGGCCGCGGAAAAGGTCTGGGTCAAGGCCCCGGATGTGGTGCCCATGGTGGTAGGCTTCATTGCCATGGTCTACACGTTGACAAATCGCTCGCGATGCTGTGCGTCGACACATCGAGTCACCCTGGACGCGTATTGACCGTCTATTGGCACGCAAAATAATAACTCTGGGCGATATTGGAATGACTAGAGCGACTCCATCATGTGCGCTCAAGAACCTAGTCCCACAGATGCACACCTCGGCGGCGTGCACACTGTAGAAGAGAGTCCTGGCCCAGAACCACGCAACGGCAAAGATCAATAGCCACATTGCGAGCCACGTGCCGCTCAGTCCAGCGCCTCCCAAACCGCTCCATAGCGCCGGGCACCTTCTGGTCAGGTGCGGCAGAACCTCGCTCAAAGTCGGCGACGATGGACTGAGTGGTATTGCAGCGGGTGGCGAGATCCTTCTGGGTTATCTTAGGCTCATTCTGCACTTACAGTGGCGTGTGACCATATTCATCAATCATGTCCACCTCGGTGTTCTCAAGGAGTTTCTTCGATCAGCAAGTCAGCATCATCCACATCATCAATGTCGATGACCAGATGACGAAAGTCCTTTCCGTAGTCGATCCAGGGTTCGTCTTTGAAGTTCTTGAGGCTCGATGGATCGAGTTGTATTATCTTCTCCGTCATGAGGCGCCAGAGAGTCGCGTCCAGTTTCTTGTTTCGAAGTCTTCTCCCGGCTCCGTGTCTCACTCGAAGAGCAACCTTGAGCAATGAACGAGCTCGATTGCACTGGAAGAGTGCCGATACATCTTGCAGTTCAAAGGCATCGTGTGTTAGCTCTTAGGTTGCAAATAGAACAGGTGGCAGACCTCAGCCCTTAGCCTGCCTTGTTCGCCCAAGAACTGAGGAACTGCGCCGGCAGCACAGTCACCCTAGGAATGTGGAGTGCAAAGGTAGGAACAATTTAAGTTCCTGGGCACTTTCGCCGAAGCTGATATCGTCGGCCTGGAGAAAGGCGCCGTAGTTAAAGTCGGACTGGTCAGGTAATGATAGCATCCCGGACGAGAACTCTGGTGTCATGTCCATGGTGGGAGCTGCTGTGACGACGGGAATGGCCATGTCGGGATGATGAATGATGCGACGAAGAGTGCTGGTGATGGCGGTGCCGGCTCGAGCTGCTGCTCTCAAGATCCCGCTCCAAATGGCCGGAGTACTAGGGTGCGTATACCATTATAGTACTCAAGCACGCGGAGGAAGACTAGATATAGTGTAAGCCGTCATTGTATTTAGCATCCTGCCGAGGGACACTTACCAGAGTCTGCCGCTAAGTCTGATAGTTAGAACCTGATTCTCGAAGAGCTGGAGACTATTCGTGATGAGCTTGACTCGCTTGTTATTGTGCAGTAGGATACTAAGAAGGGGGGTTGGTTCCCCTGAGTCGGCCTCGCCGAATGAATAACTATGAAAGAAAGCCTTGTGCACTAACTTGGTTGCGACCAAAGAGCTGAACCGAGCATGGTATGTAGCTCTCGCAGGCATAGCAAGCCAGTATGGCAAGGCTCATTAGGCTCTCCTTGGCTGTCATGTGGCAGGGCTCTGGCAACACACCTTACCATTCTACACAAGCTGCCTCGTAGTCCTATGACGCTTCTTCGGCATTCAAGAACAGGTCCAGATCGTACTGTGTTCCGAGTGACGGATCAATGAGCGTCTCAAAGGCTTATTGGGCGCTACTAGAAACGAGGCCACGACAAAGCCATGTGTGTAAAAATAGGCTGAACATGTCGTTCCATCTCCTTCAGCTCTCCATTCCCTCCACAGCCAGTTTGCCGTTTCACGAAGCGCAGAAGCGCCCGGCAGCCCAAAGTGACATCCCCGAGAAAAGCTCGAGCAGAGCAGATCTGAGGCGTGAGCAACAGTATATGCGGTACCTACCCCTATATCACAGCCCTGTAATCGATTGCCTCCATGCTGGTGACCATTGCGGTCTGGTCTTTCGGACGGAGACCTCGTGGGAGCTCCAGGGATATCTGGCCCGTCTCTTGCTCCAGCGCCTCAAAGCAGCGGCCTTCCTGGAAGATGCGCGCCCACAGGGACGCTGACACCCTGCAACTGTTGCGCTAAGCGCGTATTCCTCAAGACCCTTCTTCATCTGGAGTGTGCGATCCAGGGATGATCGTGGGCCGTCGCTGAAGGGGATAGAAGCTCCCCTCTCCGGCCTAAACAGCTGCGCACTTGTATCTGGACCTGTGGAAACCTGTCGACAAACCAAAGTCTATCAACTTGAAGTGACCGCCTCGGTCAAGAAGAATGTTGTCAGGCTTGATATCACTGTTTCACAGTCCCAGCGGCTCAAGAAGAGAGAGTCTGACCACAAGACTCAACGCGTCTCCAGGGAGAGGACAAAGAGCCACACTGCCTATCTTGAGGACCTTGTCGACAAGCTGCCCTGGACATACGGCGGATTCTGAGGAGGTTCTCCACGCGAAAAGAGCAGCGCGATGGCGGTGATTAGTACGGCGCTTATAAAGAGGAGCTGTCTTGACATGGAAACGATGTGGATGCGGGATTTTGGACACGTTTAGCTGAAGGGGTATGGAGACTAGATCCAGGAGGAGTTGGGAAATTGCCCAAGGTATCAGGACCTGTGGCCGGCGCACCGGCAGCAACGTAGGTGGACGGCTGAAGGGGTTGGCGGTGCGGCGAGGCTGGAAGGGATACTGGCATTGATGGTGGGGGCCGCTCGTCTTGGAGTAGCCGCATTGAGTCTTTACATCAAAAACGTCGATCCAGGATTGAGCTCTCCAAGCTCTAGCTATTCCTCTAGTCTACACCGACTGGTGCGGTCCCTGCAAGCAGATCGCTCCCATCTACGAGCGGCTCTCGGCCTCGTTACCGGCCGATGGCTTTTCCGAAACTCCCTCGGAGTCTTCTTCTGATCAGCAGGCATCTTCAACTGAGTCGGAGTCCTCAACGGTATCTACTGGTGACTCAACCTCTGATGAAGTCTCATCTCCTAGTTCGGTTCTCGGAATCCCCGATCTTTTGGCTTCTGGGCCAAACGGAATTGCCTTTAGATCCAGAGACCTTCTCGGCCCTGATATTTTGATCATCGACCCATGCTGGAGAAGCTGTCAGCGTGGTTCGAGATGATTGGGAGCCGTGTTTGATCGGGCGAAGCTTCGGCGTGGCATTACACAGTTGCTGGTCGCATCGAGATCGAGAAAGGGACGTACAATCATTGGCAAAACCGCCGCATCCGCCAGTAACGGCAAGTCAGTAACGGCAATATCTCCAATGACCCAGTGAGTAGACGAACCTGCTGTTCCAATGCTTGCTGTCCATGACATCCTCATTCCCAGCCACATCTGCCTCGAGCCCGCGGCCGTAAAAGCCAAGTCTGGAGAGGCCAGTTGCCGTAACGAAGGAACAAGTCGCCTGGTAACTGTCAAGACTGGTGTCGCCAAGGAGCTCCCTACCAGGACGTTGACTGGTTCTACATCCGTGCTGCCTCTATCGCCCGCCACGTCTACCTCCGCAAGACCGTCGGTGTCGGCCGTCTCGCGGAAAATCAACCTGGTCCAGAGTGCGGATGTGGATGAGACAAAACTAGCTATCCTCGAGTCTATCCGGACTTTGGTGACCCGCATGGAGGTTCAGGTGTCACAGTTTGGAGACCAGCTCATGTCTGCTCTATTGGGATCGCCATTCTTCTCCTTGCTGAAGTTGTACTCGTCATCGCTGAAATAGGCCTCAGGCTCTTGCACTTTTTGCGTCTTTGATGTCCTTGCCGGCGCCGACGCCCCATTTACCAAGCTCGGTCAAAGGTTCGATCCATGCGTTCAGGGATCGTCTGCTGTCGAGATTGACTCTCGAGAAGCTTGGAAAACGCTCCCGAGAAGAGAAACTCGTCAAACTGCAGAGGAAAACGTACAAAACTCTTGACAACGCCTGGCAAGCACCGACGTCTGTTGGAGGGCTCGAGGCCAGCGCGACGATAAGCCTGTACGCATCTTCATCCGGAGAGCATTTGAAGTTCTTCTGGATCTGCTCCATCAACGTCTCCATGGAGAGCGCCAGGAGAGGGAAAGCCGTTTTCAGTTCTTGTATATCCCTCATTCGATCCAAGTCTACCCGATATATAATTCAGGTTAAATTCTACACGAAATGAAGGCCTTGGTTTGGACGCAACAAAATTCGGTACACTCAGGGCATACGTTGTTCGTTAATGGCCGATTGTCACAGCCATGCTCACTACCCAGGCGAACCTATGGCTCAAGTACCTGGACCAGTCGGCAACCTTGGTCTGGTATGCTCCTATCATCTAGATCCTCATAAGCATTTTCAAAGTCGTCATCAGAATCACTCCAGTCCTCCCCAGTCTCATCCCCCAATTGGGTTGATCTAATCTCCTCAAGGACGCGCATCGAGGATGGATAGTCTGTTCCCACGTAAATCAGGTTGGCCCACCAGGCAATGTAAAACTCTATTCGACGCTGGGCGGCAGCTTTGTCCTTCTCAGACGCTGCTGTTGGATCGCAAGTGCGGGCTAAAGCCGGACACGATGCAAGTTTCGGAACGCAGGCTGCCATAGACGAGAGTCGAGAGCACTGAGGGCGCTCATTGCTAATTCAAGGTTAGTATATCCATATATAAGACACCTTATATGAAATATTTAGCCTACCATATCTACCTACGCTTTGGGAATAGAGGAAGTAGACCATTTTTTGCATGTTTGTTTATTGAAGAATTGTTATCATGCAAGGCTGCACTGCAGCGTGTTATCCTCTCACCCACCTTCCACGTTACGTGTCACGCTACTTTATTTCTCCTCTGGAAGCTAGGCCTGACGACAGGCAAGATACTTACTGAGTTGCGATAATGGCGTGTGCCTTCCTCTTGTCGGTAGCTATTTGCAATGCGGAAGGGCTCTGGCTGTTGCCAAAAGAACTCGGCTTTCAACTGGGGCATAAGAAAGAGAAGCCTGCCCCTTTGTCTTTCGCGAACTTTCTTTTTTTAGTTCACAGGTTCACTCATCCCTCTCTTCTTCCATCATCTCACCTCTCCGTGTGTAGAGGCCCTCAACGGTCATCACTCATGTTTCAGAGACGATTTTGTAGGCTAATAACAACTGAAGTCTATATATAGGATGATGGGGCGTGAGATCAAGACTCGGCGTTGGGGATAGACTCATGAGTTTAATCTCTCAACATGCCTTGGCCTATTCCAAGGAGTGAAGAATCGGTTCTCGCGGAAGTTTCCATCGTTGGCTAGGTAGATCCTGGGACGGAGACACAACAGCTTGCCGTCGAGGAGCATGGCACGAGCGTTGTACTGACACTCTATGTGCATGATGGGCAGATATGACAACCATGGAAGCATGCGTGACCAGACTAACGCAAGGAGCAGAACTGCTCTTCTATTCATAGTGTTTGCTCACGCCGAAAACTTTCCCAAATCCAAAGCCGGAACTGTTGACCCAGCGAGATAGACGCAGGTGTACGAACCGCCGCGGTTGCCGTGTAGGCATAGGTCAGAATGGCAGTGATGGTAGAGGCATGCATTTTGGTATGAGATAATTGTGTGGCTTTTTAGACTTTCTCCGTTGCCTTAATATCGTCAGTTAGGCCATAGTGAAAGACGTTGATGAGTTCCAGTAAAGTAAAGGTAGCAGCCAGTTCAGCGAAGTGGGCAGAACTTCTTATTGACAATTGGTCGACGAACCAATAAACCTCTAATACAAGTCAAGATTTCAGGAACTACCTAATTACGATATCTCAACCATCACGCCCATCCAGTTCCTCATTCATCAACAAGCAGTACCCCCGGACGCGGTCAATCACCGGAGGTTCTCTTCTTCGACATCAGGGAACACATTCCCGTCTGGACGCTTTAGACCCTACCTTCCCAAACCTACGCCATTTATTCTCCAAGCACACGGAGAATAAGAGCTCGACGCGCATCTGTCGGCTCCCATCCTCCGCTCCCGTCACGGCCGCGAGACCGAAATGTATGCATGACACCAGTCCTAGGCCTTCAGCCCGAGCTGAAGATGGTTTGGTGAAAACGGCATTCTAGCGAAATGCGCAGATTCGACTCGTTGCTATCTCAAAGCTGAAGCCGGCTAATGACATTGACTACAACTCAACGAAAGGCACCATCATCTCGTTTACTCGTGGTCCGAGTAACCAGTATGTCGGTAGGGGCATTCGTGTGAACGCCATTGCTCCAGGGCCTGGTATGTAGAAGGGCTTAGCTCGGGGCTCAATAATAAGCTCACGGGCACTTTCAGCTTCAAAATCACCCGCAACTGTCTTCAGAACCCCCCGGGGAATACCAAGAAGGCTGCAGCATAAACTCGACATGGGCCTGAAGAAGAATGGATGATTCTGGGGGAGGTTGAGGCTGACCAAGTCCCGGCTGGAGACTGAGAGCCGTGTTTCAGCTGGGATAAGATACGAGGCGTTGCACCTGACACAAAGAGCGACCATGCCGAAGAATACAAGCATCTGGTAGCTGAGCATATGGCAACCTACCTGAGCGGTATTATCCTATACCGACGGGAATTTGTCTCCCAGCCCTACACACCATTAGTAGGTACGTTAATTCCCTGAAGAAAGGTATGTCAATTGCCCGAAGACCAGAAGACCCACTGCTACAATAGGTCGAAGTTTGGAACGGCGCCGATGGCTTCGGAGCGGATGATTAGCTCCGGGAGGTGGATGTTTTCCGGAGACAAGTGGGTAGTAGAACTGGAGCAATACTACCCGAGAGGCCAAGACACCACAGAACAGCAGCGTTCGACCAGAGCTTGCCCAGATGTCTTACAAAGATACGATCTGGTAGACAAAGCCCTAACAGGTCCTGGTCTCTGGAAGCTATCTCCCCTCGCGCCGTCGTCGTCGAGTCTGCCGTCGAAGTTCTTTACCGGGGCGGCAGGGGCCGCCGACTGGTCTCGCATCTTGTGCCTCAGCTGGAAGAGTTGATGCAGAAGCTGGAGATGCGGTATATCCTCATTATGGTCACTCGCTCACCTGCTCTTCATCCGGGAGACATCCAAGCCGTCCACATCGTTACACCCCCGAAAGGTCATGCTCTCAGAAATCTTCAGAATTGTATCGTTTTCAGCCTCCGCAAATCATGCAAAGGAAAAGAAGGCCGCTTGCAGGCCTCACCACCCGCCTGCTGCCACGGGCTCATGGTCCATTCTCGGTGAAAGTGATATTGCCCCAGTCACATAGTCCAGCGAAAGCTCTCGTTGCTCGATTCCATGATAGATTGTCAATGCTCACTAAGCTTGAGCCAAGCAACTATTAGTACTGAATGCCACGTCGGGAGCCTTCTTCTGAAAGTAGCCTTTCGAACCTTGGCCTGTTTGAGTAGTATGATACGGCCGTTGGCTACGTAACTTTTGTATCGACCACTACCCTAAGTAATCACATGGCTCGATAGACTTGGATCTAATCTTGCCTTGGCCTCTACTCTAGCAAATATCTCCCTTAGTCACTGCGGGCTTGCTTTAACCGTTCCTGCATCTGGTCACAAGGACTCGTTAGCTTCACCTCCGTGAGCCTCGGGTCTTTTTTCTTGTCTTGATCCGTGCAAATCTAGCTTCCGGACCCCCAATATTATCGCGAATTCAGAACCGGCCTCGGTTGGTACCAGCCAAGTGCTGCTGCCCGAGGCTCTTCTCGGTATACAGTTAAAAAGTGGAAATAGAGTTGAAGTACTCAATAGCTGGAATTACTGCACAAGAATACTTAGTCATGAACAGAAATTCGGCTGCGTGGAATGCCTTTGGCAATGGAGCGGCATTCTTCCTTCTCATTTTCTATATACCTTTCTGGCAGCAAGTCATCCGAAATGCCAGCACTGCTTCGTCCGGCATCGCGCTGCTTCTCCCCATAAGCAAGGGCCTTTCCGATGCAGTCTTAGGGTCCGGCAGCAAATGGTTTAAATGCCGCTTTATTGTCATCTGAAGCTCGGCCCGAAAAGCTGGAATGAGTTCTTGAGCCTAGACAAGCGTGGAGTTCGCGCCAAACACGAAACCGTGCCGGTGCCAATCGGTGCTATCACCGGCAAGGGCTTTTCAGAGGAGCCTTACGCCGTTTCATTTCAATTTTCTGTCGGGGGACGACAGAAGAAAAGGAGTCGAAGTGGCTGCTGCTCAGCATCGACAGAAGCTGAGGAGCCAAGCTTGGGTAGAACATTTCCCTACCGATACGCTGGATACCATGTTGTTGAAATTTTGAAGTGCCAAGGGAAGGACTGTCTTTTCATGATCAACACAAGTATAATTTATCTCGTGACGTGCGTGGGCCCTCCCCCAGCCATCCTCTTATCCTTTATTACACCCACAAAATGGCACCCTCAGCTACCAGTGAAGCCGCCATAAATGGCAGCTTATAACTCGGTGTACGCTCTAATAGACCCATCTGAATCTAGGTGTTGTAAGCAAACTTTGTCGGCTTTCCCCACCACGCTTGGGATAATAAATTAAAAGCATCAACTCTTTCCGTTATGTACAATCCAAGCTGCCCCTCAGCATTTAACATGAAACTTCTCTGGTCTGTGGGAAACCAGACTTCATCAACCCACTGCCAATCACTGCGGTTGGAGGCCGCACGCCAGAACCAAGGGGATGCCCTACAAATGGACTTACAAATGGACAGCTTGACCAGTCGATCTGACCCTCTGATCGGTCGAGCTCAATAGATTTGACCCGGGGGAGATGAACAGAGGCCATCCCAGAACGCGATGTCACCGTTCAGGTACTCACGATCGGCAGTTCACTTTATTTGCCTCATTTCTGTCAAGAGAGGTCTTCTCATGCTACTGTACAACTTGGTATCCCGAAAGAACCGAACAAATGCAAACATTCACTGTTTTCCTACATGTACCAATCCCATATCAAGGTAGCGGCTCGCCAATTCGTTTCAACAAACGTCCTTGGTCATTCATTATGCAGTCAAGCCGAGCTGGCTAACAAACAGGACGGGTCGACTGGCCCAACAGAGCTTGATAATGCTGGAGCCAAAGTGTTAACGGGATCGCCATGTATCATGGATTCGACGAGGAGACATACGCGCTGGATCTTGGAAGTGTGGACGCTGATAACGACTTTGCAGTGAACGAAGCCCGGAGTTACTAAACGGTTGGTGCAATTGGATCGGTGGCTTCTGGAAGATCCCCGATGCCTATTCCCTTCGTTTGGGTATGAGTGGGAGATGCGGATGGATGTTAAACCATTTCACATTGAATCCTTGCAACGTGGCACGGCGTACTCGGTGGTAATTGAGCACTAACCCCGGTCTCGTCCTCGGGATGTTCAGTGTCTCGCCTTTGTTCTGCACATGCCGGAGGAAGAAACACTCTCACAAGATGCGTCATCTACGCTACTATACGAGCTAGTCCAGATGCCATCACCACCTTCCAGCTAAACATTGCGACGCTTGTGCCGATGGACGTTACTGCTGGGGTTTCTTGACATATGGGGGGGACCATTAGAAATGGAGGGACGGATGTAGTTCATCACTCCGATGTATGAAGGGCAAGTAGTCATGCCCCTGAAGCAACAAAGCTCAGTAAACCAACTAAGCAAACAATCCGCCAACGCGGTGATTCGTGAAGCTGGCCTCAAAGGATGCTTCATC
The DNA here is from genome assembly GCA_012931995.1 of Fusarium albosuccineum. Classification (NCBI taxonomy): domain Eukaryota; kingdom Fungi; phylum Ascomycota; class Sordariomycetes; order Hypocreales; family Nectriaceae; genus Fusarium; species Fusarium albosuccineum. Next base: position 18,955 of record JAADYS010001489.1, read on the forward strand.
CGAACGGGGAATTTCTACAAGAATTGCATCCCAGCACCAACCCCAAAACACCGCACGGGACATTCGTTCCGTGTCTCTTCCGACCTACTCATCCTGTTCCCGTTTGCCTTGTATCCATTGGTATATAAACTCCACTGGATCAAATGCCTGGGAAATGCATGCCTCTTTGTTGCCGTTACGGCATGTCGCCATTGTCAAGTTCATTTACTCATCAGCGGAGGATGGTATGCTGTCATGCAAAGTCTGTAGTTGTAGTTGCGCTTGCCCGTGCTCGATTCGTTGTCGGACCCGATGAGAATTTTGTCAATGTCTGTGCCTTGATATGTGCTCTGCCATATCAAGGCTCACGTGCTTCTCGTCACGCTTCACCGACCTGCTCAACTCAATGCACTGAGGCGACAGTTGCACTTTGAGCTTGATCGTCTGTGGACCTGGTATGATGCTTAACCGTTGCTGCGGTGCGCCCACGGTCATTGTGACAAGCCCCGAGACGCTTCTCAAAACGCACGAGTTCACATCCAGGTTGAGTTCGGGTCTGGCAAAGGCTTCGCATACCTTATCCACCCGCTCTCTTTGTTATTATAGTCGAGTGTCGGTCCCTTATGAGGCCCAACTGCCGAAACCTGTTCTCACTAATCCTCCTGAATGACCTGATTGCTGATGGCTGGGGTCCAGGATACGGGGAAACCATGATGCATGACATAATTGCGGTAAGTTTTTCTAAAAGGTATGGATGATAAGACTCGTGCAATTGCGTTATCCAGAGTCAGAGCTGAAGAGCTGAGGCTTCTATTGCCACCGTGGAAACGCTCTCGTCCTCGTAAATATCCTCAATCTAAAGTTCGAGGTTGGTCGGTGATCTCTGGGATGCCTGCGGAGTTCAGATTGACCGAAGGGTGTCGGGAGCAATGGATTTTTGCTATGTTCGCTATTCTTTTGATTGGGTAGGTGGTTTAAGGACTTATAAAGGACCCGTCCGCCTGAATATTTGAGAGGAATTGTGTAATATCACTCGAGGGCTGTTGAGTGTCTTATGCCGGACGCGCAAAAAGTGCATCCGCTCAAATGTCTTGCGCCAAATATGCTCCTAAAGGTAACGAATAGCGCCTTTAAAAAGCAGCTCGACAAATAGCAATTCTGAGGTGGACGCTACAGTTGGTCGGTTTAGTAAACATAGTGAACCCTCAAGGAACTAGGTCGAGGCCGAGGTGCTTTGCATTTCCTTGCTCGGTCGGTTGGTGGGCGTTTCGAGAATGCGCTGCCCTCGGATTACATCGACCACGCAAGACAACTGGGTTCGAGTAGCAGCACCTGGTCGCCAGAAGGCTCCCGGCGTTGGTGACAAGAACGCTAGTGTGAGTCGCTTTTCTTGTGTCCTGTCAACAAGGCACGCCATCTCCAAACTCTCAGAACGCTAATCCTGTTGTCAAAGTGTGACGAACAGTACGATGGCGGTCTTGAGAGGAAAGAGCTCGAGGCAGAAGTAGGAGCCATCAACCAGCAGAGCGGCGATGCGATCCGTGATCTTGTCCATTGCAGCGGACTTTGAGGGGAGCTGCTATCGGGGAGATCGATGAGGAGATTGGGACGTTGCACAACCTCATAGGCACCAAGTGTGCGATGTCCCACGCCCAGAAGATAAATATTCGCATGCTTCTTAATGCCTCATTACATCGCTCACCGAGTCAGCTCGACTTCTCCTCTCCAGCAGACATCATGGCGGCTTCGAATGAGTACCAGAACATCTTCCACTGGGCCAAGACGCAAATGGATGGGGCCGTGCCCTTGAATTACTGTTAGAATTGCTATGCTATTATGGCATGTAACATCTCACGTCATAATAGGTACTAACTTTGATTCTTATCTTACGTCTACTTTACTTAATAACACAATATCGACTTTCTGCTGCAAGAAGCCTTGGCTGGCAACTCCCTTGTCAGTATCCTGTGTACCATCCAGATTGGCGCCGGAAACAGCGCAGCACTGGCCAGCAACCACACTCTGGAGACAATCAATACCCTGATGAGGAAGCTGGAGTCTAAACAGACCCTTGTCCGGCCCCAACCCCCGGGGGCAAGACAAGAGTAGCCGCCTTTTTGTGGTATCGGCTATAATTAAGGTATGTATTACATGACCTGTCAGATTTAACGAGTGCTACTGCTCCCTCATTCTCCTTTGTTTCCTGCCTTATCGGGCATCGGTTGCGCCCGGCGTCACGCTCCCCGGAAGCCAGAGACCCTTCCACACGGGCTGGCTTCGAAACATGACGCCGTACTTGGTGATGTGGAAGATGGTGGCACCAAAGGCGCTGGCAAGACCAGGGGCGATGCTTCAAACGAGGAAGACTGGAGTCAATGACGAAAGTATGGTGTTGAGCTCAGCGATATCCCACGCAAACTCCAACACACCTGGATCACTGGGTGAATATCCTTGGGTTGTGAATGGGAGGAGAGGCATATCGACATCTCGTTTGCCTCCTCTTACCCTTTTGTCGCTTTATTTACCATCATTCGCCCGCCAATTCATTTCTTTGGGGCCAGGGCCTTTGGCGATCGCGGGCCGCTTCGCTTCGTCGTCGCAGCGCAAGTCTCGTCATCTGTTAAGCCATTGCTGCTTGGCGTTATTTTTCAGCTTCACAGAATGTCGAATGAGACCGAGAGACTGGAAGTGTCGACTTGGACGAACTCACAGACCCGGTTCACGAATCATCGACCCCTGCGGATCTGGGCCTCATCGGCATCGCTGTAATGTAAGTTCCAAGAGCTCAGGGACACCCGGAGTTAGTAAGTCCTGGTTAGGGCTTTGGTTATAAGAAATTCATAAATTGTGAGTTATTAAGCCAGTAGCGTTTAATTTCGGAAATTCGGGCTCATAGTTGATGTACGGATAAGGAGTCGGTAAATGTCTTGGTGTAAGTCCGTTGTGAATGACAGTTGTGTGCTAGAAACAAGTTCTTCCCTGTTACCATGGACGGCTTAACTCCGTCGGATTGCTGCAGAATAGGATGAAACCGTTCCCGAAATGGCGAATTGGCCAGGAGCCAGGGGACATTAGGTTGTTAGAAAATTAGACGAAAACGAACGCAAGTGAGGGCGAGAAGAACGTCGATCTCAAGGGTGCGTCCAATGGACAGTCGGAGGTGGCTCGGTTTCTCGAAGGCGTAGTTGTTGGTGACCAGCACCTCGGCCAACGCCTTGCGGTACCTATGGACGAGGTGCCTGCAACGACGGCGTCACGCTGGCCCTTGAACCTCACGCTGAAGAGCAGAGAAGAACATATGTCTGCGAATCCTGCGAGTTGCAGAAGCTACTTCACCTGCAGACGAAGCTGCTGTTAACCGTGTTGACGTAAGAATGCCCGATCTGAGACTCGGTGGATCGCTCGAGTCTTGCTATAACTGTAATGGAACAACGCCGAGGGTTGCCGTTAGATCGGAAGTGATGCTATTTATATACCTGTTCCCCATAAACTGGCTTAACAAAGTTCTATACGTGGTTCAGACAATCCCTTTTGACAGCCAGTGCAAGTACAGTGCTATCGTAATCAAGCTAGCCAATGGAAAGTCCAGAGTATTCGCCAAGGGTGCTTCTGAGATCCTGCTGCAAAAGTGTAGCAAGACTTCGGAGAACGTATCTCAGGGCGATTCAGATTCCGGTGCTTAACTAAGAAAAGGAGACAATAAGGCCTATGTCCCTGCCCAGCGCATGTCTCAGGTAGAATTCCCGAACCTAATAGTCTACGAATTTCCAGCATCAAATTTGACACCCATTCCGCAAGTCGGTCAATCTGACGACGGGTCAGCTTTGCCCGCCCCCCGAGGATGGATCGCCTGGCCAAACCCATATTGATGAGACTTCATGCAAAGATTCGTGGCAATGCCTCGATGCTGGACGCTGGAAGTTAAATCCTGGCTGGGGTTGCGCTGGTCCTAAAGGATGCCATCCAGGCTGACAAGACCACCGGGGAAGTCTAGACAAGACACCGGAATGGAAGCGGAGAACGTGTCTCGCCTCTGAGCTGCTCGCCTACTGCCTGGCTTTTTCGGCCAACCTTTGTAGACCAGGCGGCCGCATTGGCACCTCAGAATCACGGTCACTATCCGAGTCGTTGCCGCCATTTACCACCCTCAACCGCTCTCGAGGCGCTGGTATTTTATTGCTTTAACTACTGCTCCTTTCCTTGCGAGTGATGGGAGGGAGACCGTGGATTGTCGCCACCTTTGGCTAAACAGATGCTCCTAGCGCTCATGTTTGACGACCGCAATGTAACAGACAACAAAGCGCTTGAGCCATTTGCATTATGGACCGTGGCGGATAACCTCACCGGCTGGACCGCTGTTATGGAGCCTCGCATCCACCCACCGCACCTCTGAGCCCAGTCAACCGAGCCAAATCAAGCTCCCGTTTTCCACCGTCGCGGGAGCCAGACGGTGAGTGGCTCGCGACAAGCGTTAATATGTTCAGATAGAGCCGAAGCGTTTATAATTTCCATGGCGCTTAGTCAAAGGACGTTTATTAGATAATCTGTCCCAGTCATTCCAAATTAGGTGCCTTGATCCGACCGGCCGCCTGTCCACACAATCACTCTAGCGGTCAGCCAAGAAACCGGGCGCATTGCCCCTCTTGTGCCGTCTAGCGGCTGTGTACACCAAGATGGAGCCCTCTGATGCTGTACTCTGTGGCATCAAGTCGCAGCCCCGCCATCTCTGTGAGCCACCCGCCCAGCCACCAGGGCCGAGATTGTCCCCCGAGTTGTCGGACCAGAGGTTCCTCAGCTGTGTGGCTGAGTTCAACTGCGTAGAAACCAGTTCTGTTGGACGGGATGAACGCTGACGTCGTCGCTGAGTAAAGGCTCAAGTTGTGGCAAAAACACCAACTGATGGAACAAAAAGCGCCTACGACTTCAATGGTATTGTCTTGCGGGCAATTCTCACAAAGACCTTGGCGATGGATCGGCGGTGAAGAGATCCTGTATGCACTTTAAGCAGCCAACAAAGGATAGATATATTGATGCCACTCTTGATGTGCATTAGTATCCGCGTACTAATGCAGTCACTTCTCTAGCGTCGCATCGCCAACGCGGTCAACGTCCATCTTGCGCAGACAAGGTTAGTAAGGCCTTGTTCTATGTCTGTCGAGCCGCCTTCATAAAGACCCTTCCCCCTCCTCCTCTTCCTTGGCTGTTTCTCTTCTTGTTCAAGCTTGAGTGTGAACTTGTGGCGACCTATAAACTTCCGGTGTCTTGTTCATCTTGCGCCATTCGTCCTAACCCTTTTCTGGCGTGTCCATCTCGCCCAGTACCTACAAGCTATTCAGTTGCAAGCAGTTGCAACTCTACCCCACGGTCGCCTTGCTCTCTGGGGCCCATCCCTTCACAGCTTCATGCATTCGCACTCATCTGTCTGATACGATATCATCTCAATCTGACACTCTCCCTTGTCGGAAAGGACTCCGTTGTCGGGGCGCATCCCATACAAGGCACATACCTGTTCATCTCGTTCAGCTCTCTGTGGCTCTTCAATCTGCCCATGGTCCCCTCAATCCCTTCAAGGTCAATTGGGTTTTCCACAACAATAAACAACACTCTTCTCTTGGTATCTATGGCATCATCAACCAATGTCACTGTGGTCGCAATTTCAGTTTGCTCAACCAGACACTCTCCCTTGTCACCAAGGACCTTTGCGTAGGCATATCCTATACAGCATTCGCTTAACTCGCCATCTCCCTGTGGCAATTTCAGCTTGCTCAGGGACTCTGTCCCTCAGGCACATCCTACACGGCACTCATGGAGTCAATTCATTCGACTTCTTCTGGCAATTTTTGCTGGCTTCTCTTGTCAATCAAGCTCATCTCACCAAAGTTCGCCTTTGTTCCCTGCTACGTCTGGACATTCCAGAACAGTCCTTTACCTCCAGGGTTTATCTCTAGGCGCAATCTTGTACCATGTTACCTCTACCAATTGAGTGTAGCTCACAAAACACTGTGTGGCACTTTCAATTTGCTCATATCTGTGGTCAAGTTCATCCTGACACAAGTATACCTTGTCCTGTGTCACATCTGGTTGTTCTAGTAGTCTTTGTTACTCTTTGGAGTTCGTCTTTAAACGCACGTCTACATATTGTTATCACTACCGTGTGAGTGCAGCTCACACAGTGCTAGGTTTTTATCCTGGCAGTCCTATTACCCTATACGACTTCATGTCATTCTCTCGTTACTACGAGTTCATATCGTTCAGCAACAGCTAGTTTAGCTCGCAGCCCTTATGCATGACTTGCCAGCTCATATGCCCTATTTCCTTCGAGTTTATCTTATTAGAAATTTTGTAAATAGCTCAAGTCCATCTCAGCATATACATCCATCATTTTCTAGTGCGGCTGGTTTTTAATTCAGCCCGAAGGGCGTTTTACTCAGTCAGAAAAAAAGAGCATAAAACCTTTTCTGATTGGCTAATTGGCATGGTCTGTGCTCAACTCGTGCTTGAATTGGTCAGTTGTCAACGCTAACGACGCCACTACATGGGAAAGCCCGTGATCGTTGACTAGGTAACGCTTTTGGCAAGCTCTCCAGGAGCTTTAAGGTTGTCCTTTAATCAACTCCGGCCTCCAAGCGCGATTCTGGCCGAAGCACCGACATGGCGTCTGCTTTCCCTTTCCCGTCAAAACTATTATCCACTAAACCTTACGACGTTGCTAACGACGTC